>PVJA010003633.1:0-20234 GCA_004027025.1 Myocastor coypus
GTATGTATCTGCTTCCTCTTAGTCCAAAGAGAAGTATATTCTTTTCCTTTTCTTGTTTTTTTTTTTTAATAAGCAACATAAATAGGGAACTGGGTCATGCCCACACACTGTACTCTGTAGAACGACTGTGAGGACAATATGCAATATGTCAACTGTCAAAGAAAAGAAAGGGGAAAAGAAAAAAAATAATAATATTGATTTATAAGGGTTAATGTTTAATTGTTTGATCAATCTTATATATCTATATGTATTAATCTAAACTGATCTGATGATGAAAATATGTAATATATCCCGTGTTAAATTTAAACAATTAAATAAATAAATAAATAAATAAATAAATAAATAAAATATTGGTGGCATTCTTCACAGAAATAGGAAGATTAATCCTAAAATTAAGGATCAAAGACTTAAGACCCCAAAACAAGAAAGCTCTAAAAGAAAACTCAGGGCACATATTTCAGGGTCCTGCTCTGGGCAAAGATGGTGGAATATGTCCTAGAAGTACAGCTAACAAAAGCCAAAACTGACCAAACTGAAAGCCCCTGGACAGCAAAAGAAACCATCTAAAGAATAAAAAAATAACTGACTTGAAGAAAATATTTGAAAAATACTCATAATGAGAACAGAATCCAGACTAGGCACAGAACTAAAGTAAGTTAACAGCTAAGAAGAAAAATACAAATAATCTAACTTTCACAGAATGTGATCATCATGCATATTCAAATTGTACCAATAAACTTAACTTTCAAATGGGCAAATCACCTGAACAGACATTTCTCCAAAGAAGATTTATGAATAGTCAACAAGTATATGAGAAAATGTTTGACATTAGTAGTCAGGGAAATGCAAATCTCCCTACGCTTAGGATGGCTATCAGCAAACTGACAAAAAAAGGCAAATGCTGGACAGGGTGGAGAAAACAAGGAGTTGCTATCCACACTGGCGGAATGTAAATTAGCACAGCCAGGAGGGGCTAGAGCATGGCACTTCCTCAGAAACTAGAAATAGACGTACCATACGACGCAGCAATCCCACCGCTAGGTACGCGTCCAAGGAAATGCCACCGTGTGTGCTGGAGCGCCATCTGCTTCAGTGTGCCCTGCAGCAGGCACCGACAACAGCCAAGCTCCATCCACTGTCCACGGATGGAGAAAGACGCAGCACATACACAAAGTGGAGCATCATTTGTCCACTAAAGAATGACACACTGCTGTCATTTGAGACAATGTGGGTCAGTCTAGAAGATGCTATGCTAATGCAAACGCCAGGCATAGAAAGACAAATCCTGTGTGCTCTCCCTGAGAAGCCAAAGCCAAAAGCTTGCTCTCATAGGAGTGGAGCATGGAAGAGCCGGACCTGGTGCCTGGAAGCGGGTGAGCGGTGGGCAGAGGGTGGTGAGCGGGCACCACAGTGCTCTCGGGCGAAGCACACCTGGTAAGGTTCTGCAGCGTGGGGGAGGCATGGGTAAGCAAAACAGCCAGTAGAGGGGACTCTGAATGCTCCGCAAACAGAGAAGTGAGGACTGTTTGAAGGAACAGTTGTACCACTCACCCCAACTCTTGTACAGGCACATAAAAATTACATTACACTGCCTCCCCAGATTCGCATGATTATGTGTCCGTTTCACGAAGAATTTTAAAGACCCAGAAAAAAAGGTAAAAGTACAGAAAGCTACAGAAAGAACATGCAATTGGTGAACATAAAAAAGTGACTCCTAAGGAGAAACAAAGGCCTGTGTTAACTTTTTAATGAGAGTGGGAAAGACAATTTAGAGCATAAACTGCTCTGCATAACGCATCCAATAAACACACTTGACAATACCTTTCAGATGCTTTGCTGTTACAAATGAAGCAACGCTACAACTGTGTCAGACTCCAAAGGGCCAGAGCTTTACAGTGCAATCACCAATAACTTACTGCTGAGGAAAGGAATTGTTTCCATAATTACCTCATCTTGATCATTTACAATTAATCTCTTTAAAATGTGGCTCTTTTCACCACAACAAAGTAAGTATAAGAAAACAGTACATATAACAGAGAAGAGCTCTTGTTCTAAAACTTTGTATTGCTATAAATAGAAGGTAATGACATAAGACATTACCAACACAGACTACATACAAGACTCTATAAAAATGAAGTATTTATAATACACTGAGAAATCTGACTGCATATTCCCCATGTTTCTACGCTAACAACCACAAGGGAAGAGAAAACCCATCGGCGTGTGGGGTTGCCACCCGCAGCTAGGCCAGCCTCTGCCCTGCTCCACATGCCCACACAGGCAGCCCGGGTAGGCTGAGAAAGTGCCCAGCCAGCCCAGGGCACAGAGCAATGCCCTGCACCCGACAGCCCTGTGGTCAGCGCCCTGCAAGACACCAAGAGGAAGTGGACAAGCAGACAAGCGTGCCCAGCCTGCCGGGCCTCCCTCCTGCTCGCCAGTGGCTGCCAGCCTCAGGGTATCTGCTCCACATGCCTTCTGGGTGCTGCCTCCAGCTGTGCCCCACTGCCATGATCTCGCTTTGCAGGACTCCCTGCAGGTCCACACCACGCAGCACCATCTCCCTTCCACAAACACAAGGACCATGAGGACAAGGACAGGGACTGTGACATGGGCTCCTAGGTGAGGGAGGGCAGAGGGACTTGCTGTGGGCACTGCCGACACAGACGGCCTCAGAAGGACCACGTTCCTGCAGGGTGACCCCCAGAAAACAGCAGTCTCTCAGCTCCTGCACTAAGCCTCTTAACTGGCAGGGCCTTTTGTCACCTGCTCTTGGAGATGGTAGGGTGACAGAGGGTAGCCCAACTGCACCACACTTGCCAAAGTGCCAGAGGCCACCAAGGCAGAGCCCCAGCCTACATGGTTCACCAAGGGGCCTGGCCTGGTACAGGCTCCACTCAGCGCCCCCCACAGTCCAGTCTCAGATGGTCCCAAACCTAAATATGGTTACAGGCTAGGAGAGCAAGGAAGGGGAGGCCAACCTGCAGAGGCCACAGTGACCACAGGGTGCACCCCCCACGCGTGCACGCACGCCCCCTGCACAGCACGCCCACCACCGCCATGCCGCAGTGCGCACACACGCACACACCCTCTTTCAAAGATGTTCTACTTCTGCCAGAATAATGGGCAGCATAACTACAAGATAAATTAACATCAGAGCTGCAAGCGGCATTCAGTCCAGGCAAATAGAGGCAGCTGCTGGAGCACAATGGCCCCACAGGAAAGGACAATTTAAAAGCAAGAACCTTACACCTGACCAAGTAGCTGAAGAGTGTGTTGCTTGCTTTACCAGTTGTCCATGGAAATTCATATGAGGAGCAGCCCTCCTAGGAAGCCTCCAAGAAGAACTCCACGCTCGGATCGCAGCCCTCTGGAGGGAGCACTGTGCGCTGGGGAGGCAGGAGGCACGTGGGGCCCCAAGCCCAGGCCCTCCGGGACAGAAGCCGCCTCTCTCTGCATCAAGTAGCACACAGCGCAGTCGCGCAGCGCGTGAGGAGCAGATGCTGCGTCCTTTTCCCTCCTAACCACCCTGGCTGCTTCCCTGCAAGGCGCTGGTCACCAGGTGGCCCCAGACTGAGATCCACAGCCAGGCCCAGCCCATCCGAGGGCCTCGTCCCCCACCGGCAAGTTCAGGGAAAGCAGGACTGACAGTCGTGGAGGTGGCCCTGACCTTGGCAACCCTGAAGCTTCACCCATGGGAGAGACGTGTGTACACTCACTTCTGCCCTAAAATCCAGAGGGCTCAAGGCCAAGGTGGCAGGAGAAGAGTCAGGAAAAGGAACCCCAGGGTCTTCTCCAGCCAGGGTCAGGCTTGCCCGCTTCTGCCTGTGAGTTCCCTGTCCTGCCCTATGGCTGAGACCTGGGCTAGGGATGGCCTGTCTCCTCACCTCCTGAGACTAAAAGGAGCTCCTCGGGAAGATGCAGTTTCTGCCTCAAGGCCACCACGAGCAAAGAGCCCCGGGCGCGTGGCAGGCGGGCATCCCACTCCCACCCGAGTCTCGCTTCCAGGGCCCGCTGGTGTCATCCACAGCTTCTTGGCTTCCGTCCCCGAGGTGCGCACTGGGGAGGCCCCTTCCCATCTGCACACTCCCACAGAGCGCATGACCAAAGGAAACAGTGCACACTCACAGGGCAGGCTGCTGGCTCCCAGGGAGCCCAGGGGCCTGCCACCTCGGCATCACTGTGACCTGGGGCTGTGTGGTATCGAGCAGCTTCTGATCTTCCACACAGTACCGGCACAGACAGGGCCACTCAGCCTGGGAGCTCAGCGGCCTCACCTCATCAGCCTAAGGCAGTGCCTTACTTTAGGTCAGATGTCAGGCAAGCAATTCCAAAGTCCACATCGGACAGGAAGCAAACAGGGACACCCTCCAAAACATTACCTCCGTGTGAGGAGCAGAGCTACAGCTGGACACTGGACTCAGACCACACCAGAGGAAAGCTCCCCTCCAAGTGAAAAGGATCTCAGCCCTAGTAAGCAGCTCACGTCAGCGCAGATGCCCTCAGTGCGGCAGACGCACAGGGATTCGTCTCCCTGCCCCCACTGCTGGAGGAGGACCAAAGCAGCTCAGGGAGGTACAAGGGAGGGGCGTTGCTCATGTGCACCCCAAGCACAGGGCCCAATGTCAAAAGGACATGCTCTTGCCAAGGCCCAGGAAGTCAGACCAGCTGTGTGACACCAGGAGCAGGTGCCCACAGGACCTGAGACGCAGCGCAATTACAGCGCCAGCCGGTCCGCTCACACCCAGCCTGGCCAGCACAGCCAGCAGCAGGACCAGGCGCAAGAAGCCTGTCCTCCTCGTCCAGGTGAAACTGGTCGACATGGCATGTCTGGCACCCAGGAAGAGGGCCACAGCACACGGGTGCTGGTGTGGGGCAGGCAGCGAGGCCTTGCCCCTCCCGGGTGAGGACAGTGAGGACCATGGAGCTGTCTACAGCACAGTGTCTGTCCTCTCCCAGCCAACCCTGTGTCGGCCACCTGTGCTGATCCCATACTGCTCCCCGATGGCCTGGGATGCCCCCCCATGCCAGTTTCTCATCAGAGTTCAGCAGCAGTCTGCAGAACCACTGCACTGCCAGGCGTTCGTCTAGGCACGGGGAGATGGCAGCCAGCAAACGCACCAGGCTCCCTCCTGCCACAGCACTGCCACTTGGGCTTCACCAGCAGAGCGGCTTCGGAAGGTCCCCTGACCATCCCCACTGAGCCGGGGTGGGAGCGTAGCCAGGGCCCACCAGGTGCTGGTCGCAGTGCCCTAGCCCTGCTGTACCTCAGTGGACTGCACACAGCACCAAAGCTGCAGGAGGCTCTAGGCCTAAAATGTCCCCAAAGCCTCGGTGCTCACAGTGGGGCTGCTGGCAAGTGACTGGATCACAGAAGCATGACGGGGGATGTGATGTGGGTCACAGAGGTGTGACGCTGGCTGGTCCATCCAAGGGCTGCTAGCTGGGTCTTGGGAGGTGAAGCCTGCGGTGAGGTGGTGGCTCTCTGGGGCGTGGCCTGCAAGGGTCTGTCATCCTCTCCCACCCCTCAATTCCTGCTCTGCTTCCTGCCACGCCGAGGCCTCTCTCCTCTGTCAGACCACCCTGCCTTGGTATCAGCCAACTATGGACCGAAACCTCTACAAAGTGTGAGCCAAAGTAAACCACCTTCCTTTAACCTATGCTCTTGTGTTATTTTGTCTTAACAATGAGAAAAGACCTAAGTCAGGCCAGAGGCCAAGGGGGACTGGACCCTAGAGGATGTGGCCCAGAGGGCCCAGCTGGGTCTGCAGCACGGGCAACGCTTCCCCTGCACCTCACCCCAGGCTCACCAAGCACTCACACGCGAGCAGCCTGGGAAAGAACACCCCACTAGGAGCTGGAGCCACTCAGCGTGCCTCCACCGAGCCTAGAGGGGTACCCTGGTCTTACTCAGCACCCACGCCTTGGTTCTGTGAGCCGCAAAGTGGAGTAAAGGTGACGTGTGTCCCGTATGGTCACTGCCCTCTTCCTGAGAAGACAGCCTGAACACACAGCCGCAACCACCACCACAGCCCTCACCTCTGAGAATGCACCAGCTCGTGCCCGACCCAGCCGGGCAGGACCTGGTATTCACCTCCGTGGTAGGGCTGTCCTTCTAGTCTACAGAAAGTCTTCAGTAGATAAAATCAAAACTCAGAATCATCCCATCTCAGCTAAAATTAACAACAGAGACCACAGGAGAAAGCATACAGAATTAGAGAAAACGCACTGGTGAAATATTTGGTATGAAATGTGGTAGAAGAGAAGAGGAAAAACTGACACAAAACTTGCCTTTAAAAAGAAAAATAGAGCCAGGTGTGGTGGCTCACGCCTGTAATCCCAGCACTTGGGAGGCTGAGGCAGGAAGATCACTACACGTCCAAACTGAGCAGTGAGACCCTGTATCCAAAAAAAGGAGGAAAAAAAACAAAAAAGGAAGAAGATGGAGTCTACTGCTACTCAGTGCTTTTCATACTTCCATACAGAAATACCTTGGAGCACTCATATTTTAAGAGCAGTTCTCTAAAGGAGTAGGTAAATTCATCCAGGGCTTTACCTTTCCTCTTCACACAGGTGTAGGTGCCTTCAAGCCCCTTCCCTGCCAGTCAGCCAACTCCGGGAAACCCTGGCGAGGTCTCAGGTCCTAGTCATGGCTCTCGCCAGAGCCACCAGCCCTGGGTGGCACTATACTGAGAAGTCACCTTGCCGCCCCGCTGAGGAGCATGAGGGGCCTCAGGCCCAGCCCCGGCTGCCTGGCAGTTTCCCACCTGCCAAGCTCAGGCTACAGTGATCCCTGCTGCACTCTCTACTGAGCGAATCTGGGCCAAGCCCACAGCCCTGATAAGTGCAGCATCCTTCCACACTGAGGCTAGCAGAACAACCAACTCTGGAGAGGCTAACAAGGTCACAAGGAGCACCCAAGCCTGCCAAGGGAGACACGTGCAGCATAACCCAGTGCAGGCCACGAAAGGTTTCCTGAGATTCCTTATGGAGTTCCACACTGCTCCACATCTGCCTCCCAAATCAAGACCCAGAACAAGCAGGAAGTAAAAAGGCTCTTTCCAGAACCACTGGCCCTGGTGGTGCTCTGCCACCTTCACGAAGAAGTCTATCTCAGGATTGTGCATTATCTGTTTTCAGAGAAATGCATTCCTCAGGAAACAGAGCTTTCTGCTGTATGAGTTTTCACAACTCAGCATCTGGTATTAGGTGGGTGGTGGTACACAGACCCCAATAATATTTTTCATAGACACTGCCAGAGAGAAGGCACTGTGGCCTGGGGTGGTATGGGGAAAGGAGCCAGGCAACAGTAAGCAGCCCTGCCCTGGCCACCCGACCTGTCCCACAGGCTCTGACCACTGCGCAAGTGATGCAGGTGCAGCACAGGCCACGCGAGACGCATGGCAGTAGTGCTCCCTGGGGGAGCACATGGAATAGAACAAAGAGCTACTTACGGCTGCCTGTGGAGCGAGTGGGGACCATGTGCAGTGCCTGCCTCTGTGCTAAAGAGCCGGAGGATCTAGGCGAAGGTCAGAGGACGGGGCTCACCACAGAGTCCACTGTGAGTCTGGGTCAGAAAGCCAGAGCTGTGTGCTAGAAGAAGCCGGGAATGAACGTCCAAGGCAATGACACTGATGGGGGCCTCTCCCAGAAGTGCAGAGAGCAGACATCCTTCCCCTTGCCCTTTTTACTCAGTCCAGGCTTCAAGCCTACTGGCTGGCACAGCCCACAGCCTGGGCAGGTCTTCCCTCCTCAGCTTGGAACCCACATGCCAGTCATCCACGTGCATGCCCAGAACTTACTGATGTGCTGGGCAGCTCCTACTCAGCTATGTTGACACAACACAATTAATGATCTCACACACACACACACACACACACACACACACACACATCCCCAGTATTGCTCAGCAGTTTACACTCTGACAGAGACTCCCTATGACCTGACAGCCCATTGAAACACACTTCAGAAGTCTTGCTCACTGGGGCCGGTGAGATGGCTCAGCAGTTTAAAGTGCATGCTTAGGCAAGCTTAGGTAACCACAGGGACCGTGGTTCAATCCCCGACACCACGTGCCATGCTGCGCCAGCCCCAGCCCCAAGGCAGGCTGAGCTGGCCATAATTAAAAAAAAAAAAAAAAAAAAAAAAAAAGAAGTCTTGCTCACTTCAGGAAAAGACAAGATTCTCACCTACAGCCTCTATCTACACTCAGCTACTCTGCTGTTCTCTCACTTATAGGAACCAAAGTAGGAATAATGTAAATTACTCATGTGCCATCGAAGGAGGACTGGGCTCTGCAGTCACCGGGGGAAATGCAGCTTCTCACAGAAGAGCCAAAGAGCATTTCCAGACCAGCCTTCCCAGGTGGCTTGGAACCCGGCAGGCAAAGTCGTCTTCTAAGGCATGCCAAGAACTAGAGACAAGATGTGTTCCCCATCCATGCTGGTGGAAGCGCTCGATCTGATCTCAGAAACCCAAAGAGAAGAGCCTTCCAGGAGATATCTGAAGGATTAAATGTAAGACAGCCCTCTCTGCGCTTGGTCCATGGAGCAGATGTCGCTGGTGAAAACAGGGTCCAAGAGGCTGACAAACAGTTCCTGGAGGTTTGGGCAGATGACGAGCACTGTATCAGTGAGAGACCAGGCACGCTGAGCACACCGAGTCAGGCGGCAGAGTGCTCCCTCCACATGTATGAGGCACTGACCGTCTCACGTTCCCCTAGAAGGCTGGCGAGGCTGGGCTTTGGAAGTGCATCTGCCCTGACGTGCAGCTGCTCCAGAGGGCGGAGACCTGGGGAGGCTGCCTGGTTTAACTAATGGAGCCACACACACCTTATGCCAATGTGTTCCAGAGGGCACTGGGCAGGCAGAAGGGTCATCAGACCAACAGCCACTACTTCATAACGAAGGTCTGCATGGGTTCGTCCTGGGAGAGCACCGCTGACTGCTCCTGGTCCCTCTGGGTAGCCCGAGCCATGCAGAGACAGCCCTAGGGAAATGGGGACTCTGCAGCAAAAGGGAGCTGCCACCGCCTTGTTCAGAACCTGAAATCCCCATCCTGCCAGCCGCCCAGGGTCTGAGAGGCTGCTCGTGATCAAAGGGTCATAAGAGCTTCGCCAGCCTATCGCAGACTTCCTATACAGCAACAACCACATCTGTAGTCGGGCCAGCAGCTCCAGTACTAGAATCCTGGCTTCTCGGGAGGCTGAGACAGGAGCACTGCCCAGTCAAGGCCGACCTGGCAGTGTAGCGGGGCTATCTGCCTCAGAAAACGTTGGGGATTGAGCTCGGTGCTGCTTGAGCTCGAGCTCCAGTACTACAAAATGGATATATGCATACGTAAAAATGAAGCCGGGCGTGGTGGCGCACGCCTGTAATCCCAGCACTCGGGAGGCTGAGGCAGGAGGATCGGTGAGAGTTCAAGGCCAGCCTGAACTGTACAGCGAGACCCTGTCTCAAAAAAAAAAAAAAAAAAAAAAGAACTGACATAAAGCAAGTCTTCTCTCGTGTCTTTTTTCTTCTCTAGTTTTTTTTTCCCTTCTCCCTATCTAGCTCTAATACTTATTTTCTCCCTCCTGCATTTGCCCTGCAGTAAGGCCAAAGCAAATTTCTCCAGGCAGAGCTGCGACACAGGGCAAGGGAAGAGAGCAGAGGCAAACTACCCATCTGAAAGCCTCCTCTGCCAGTCCCAAATGACACGTTGTCCACTCTACCTTGAGAAGGAAAACCAGGCTGACAGGTGCATGTGAATGAGAAAACATGTGGGACTGGACTGCACAAGACCAGTATCACCGAGCAAGGGGCCACAGGCTGGAGGAACGGACAGAGGCTGGGGTAAGGGTGCCAAGGGCTGTCCTTAGCACAGGCGCCCCTGTTCCCTTGGGACAGACACGAATGTGGTATCCACGGAGGAGCCGTGCACAGAGGAACCAACAAGGTGGGCCACACGCTGAGGTGGGCATGCCAGCTCTGTGAGCAGCTCCTCACACCCTTCTGGGTGACTGCCCACTGGGCATCTCTCTTCTCCCCAAATGAGTGCTGAGGTCACAGAGTAGAGATGGCTAACTGTGGGGACACAGAGGCGGCAGGAGCAGCGGTGCCGGACACCTGCATACATGTTTAGCCAGGGATGGGAGCGCAGAGAACAGCTCTAGCCGTCACACACGTGATCAGACCCCCAGCAGAGGTGTGGAACTCACGATGGTCAGCCAAGGGCTGGGGGTAGCAGGAAGAGATTCTGCTCTTCATGTAAGGCAGAGGACAGGAAAAACTAAACATCATGTTAGGGCTCAATAAAGCCCACCCCATCCTGAAGACCAGCGTGTTCAACCTCGAATCCCTCAGGTTAGCACTTCACACTTTTTGTAAATGACTGACATAGTTTATTTAGGCTTAGGACTGCAGCCACCAGAAGCAGCAAAACGGACGGGCAAGGAAGAGTAGGGAGAAGTGGCACTCTTACTCTAAACGAGAACGAGGCAGGAGATCTTCTGAGATGCTGCAGAGGCCTACGTACAGGAGCCCCTGCTGGAGGAGCAGCTTTAGGCATCTTCACTCTCACCAAAAGCCAGGTACACAGAAAGGAACCAGGTATACATACAGACATACAGGCAAGGCAACGATCATACATTGCTGGATGCCCTGGGAAACTAAAAGCAGTTTTTGAGCATAGTCCCACCTATCCTTTAAAGCAAGTGTTTAGGTTATCCTAGAATAGAAACTAACCACGTAACCAGTTAAGGTATAAAAATAAAAAGGCCCACAATCTTTATTAAAGCCTGTTAATGCAGTATAGTATGTACAAGTGGCACAAGGTGCCAATTTTATTTGCAGATAGAGTATTCAAGTTTACAAGTTACACCTTTGCCACACCCTTGGCCAAATCTTCAACTAATGCACAATTTAGCTGTGCTAAAGTGCTGATGTTAGCATGCTTTGAGGCCGCATACTTGTTCTTGGCAGTCATATGCTCGGTAAGCCCATGACTGACCACTACCACGTTCTTAGCCAGGTACTGCATTACAAGAAAGAGAGACCCTTCAGTGTACAACAGGTAATGCTGCAGAGCTGGCGTCCATTCAGCGTCATCAAGAATTCTCTGTGCTAAGCAAAAAGCTCCTGCTGCGATTGGGGAGGGAGCACAGTGCACCATATCGGAATCCAACACAGACAGTTCCATCAGGTATCTGGCCAGTGTACGTTGCTCAACACTGACCTCTCCAATCTTAGATTCTCCACAACGAAAGTGCAGGGGGAGTGGGCGACCCAGACCAAAGCTTAGCACTCTTAGGGTCTTCCTTTCCATCTGCCTGACATGGCGCTTAGCGTGAGTATTGTTAGTCACATAGGCAAAGTCCCCGGCTTCTGGAGGGCACATTTCCTCATATTTGCTTGCGATGAGCATGGCAGTGACTCCAACCAGCTGTGGCATCTTTCTAGGCACACAATTATTCTGCATGAACTAACCAGTAGTGGACACAGTCATGTACATGTCCTTGCAGCAGCCTGAATTCCACCTGACCTGAGCTAGCCAGTCAGTGAGGATGGCTCTCCTGCTTCCGGGGATTTCTCGACCCAGCAGGTATTCTGCTCTTCCTCAAGTTGTCAGGGACAAGCATGGGTATCCCTCACATAGTCGCTACAGAGCTTTGGATCTGCTCCATCTTCTGCGTCCACGTCATTCACAGCTCGAAGGACACGAGAGAAAGCCTGGCACGCCCAGAGGTCTCCATGGGGCTGGGAGCGGAGGATCGGCCAAAATGCGTTCAAGAGAAGTTCTTCTTCCTTAGCAGGCACATGCCCCGGCTCTGGCACACACACAGCCGCTTCTTCCAGAGGCTTCTGTAGCTTTTTTAGCAGCAACTTTGCTAGTTGCCCAAGTTTTTGCTTCCTTTTTCAGAGGTACTCTGGCTTGCAGCCGCTCACTGCCTTTGCTACCGACATCTCCACAGGCTGTTCTTGGCCTCAGGCCTGGCTTGGAGGAGGCTGCAGCGGCGGCCAAGGCACACGCTTGGCGCCTGCCATACTGTCCATGGCCTTATTTTCAGCATTAATTTTCGTGTTTTGGATGACTCGGAGCACCATGGCTTCCTCTTCAGCGGACAGCAGCAGAATATCCAACACTTTCAACTGCTTTTACAAGTCAATACTACATGGGCGTCCCTCTTTCTTACTCTGACCAAAGCCTGTGCCCACTGGGGCTCCACCACGCCCTGACTGACCTGCCCCCTCCCTCAGGAAAGCCCTTTCCACCTTAACACAGAGATCCAGTGCCAACCAGCAGCACAGGACTCACCGCATCGAGGCACCTCTCCTGTAGGAATGCTCCCTCCACACTTCCTCTATCGTCACGTTACTGTGCTCATGCTGTCATACGAGTACTAGCTAAGATGGCGCCTGAGTAGCTCATCCCAGCACCTAAAAACGGCTTCCTGGAGGAGGAATTAACTTCTTCCTTGAATGACACATTAAGACTACCCACTTTTCTTTCTTTCTTTCTTTCTTTTTTTTTTTTTTTTTTTTTTTTTTTTTTTTTTTTTTTTTTTTTGTATTTTAGGGAAGGGTCTTTAGGGTGTTCACGGTCTCATTACTAGAACAGACTTGTAGTGATCCACCTGTTTACAGCCTCCCAAGGGCTGGGATTACAGGCGCGTGCCACCACACCCAGTTTCAATTGTTGTCTCAGCAGCCTCAGGGGCAGGGCTGGCAAGGTAGGTCCTGGGGATCAGACCGCCAGCCCCTGCGCCTGCTCGCAGGCACTTTAATCTGCTAAGCTATTTGGCCAGCCCTCATCCACTGAGCTATTTGGCTGGCCCTCTCACTTTTCATTTGCTGCCCACCTCCTCTGAATGAGTCTTGGTCACACCCGGACTCCTGGCCTCGAGGTAAATATGGGCAGAGCCGGTGTTACAGTGCTCAGGAAGACTGCGGCTGAAATTTAAAAGCAGGGTATGCCGGGCGTGGTGGCTCACGCCTGTAATCCCAGCACTCGGGAGGCTGAGGCAGGAGGATCGGTGCGAGTTCGAGACCAGCCTGGGCTACAAAAGTGAGCTCAGGACCAGCCTCAACTGCATAGCGAGACCCTGTCTCAAAAAGACAAAAAAAAAATAAAAATAAAAAATAAAAAAAAAAAAAAATAAAAGCAGGGTAGCTACGCCGCTATCATCCCTCTTCCTTCTGGTTCCCATGGAAACAGACCTCTGATCATCAAAAACAGAGCAAAGATAGCATCCTGCCCAGTTTCCCATGCAATCTGTTTCCATGGGAACTGGAAGACGGAATGGAGCCTGGGTACCACGCAGCCTGCAGATCTCCATCCTTGTCAGCTAGAGCCACAGACAAAGGTCCCAAGAGCCTGTGGGCCTGCAGGTGGTCAACCAGGGTAAGTCTCTGAGAAAGAGAAGCTGAATAGCTATCAACCTCAAGACACAACCTTCTCACATCTCAGCTCAGCCAACCTCTGGCCGTCAGGTCCCATGCCTGGTTGGCCTCCTGAATCAGGATGCCACCGGGTCTCAAGCTTCCAAGGAACGGGGGTGCACTGCACCTATAGGAAACTGATGGCCTAGACTGCAGAGTTCCAAAGTTTAACACACACGTGAATTCTGCAAGCCCTTGCTGAGTTGCAGATACAGGCCACTAGGTCAGGCTGCCTCCTTCCCACTCAGGGGTGCTGAGGCTGCTGGTCCCTGGGCCACACCTGAGTAGTGAGCTGTGAGCTCAGCGAGCCTGGCTCCAGCACCACTCCTCAGACTATTGGCAGAGATGACAGTCACTTCTGCAAAGTTGCTTGTCCACCGTCTACCACCACCACGAACCCCATCCAGCCCCTGAAGCAGACATCAGGCTGGTGAGAGACCCCAAGTTGCACCCCATCTCCCCTCCCTCCACTACCCTAGAGATAGCCACATGGATCAGAAGGTGAAGTCAGGAACCCAGGATCATCCCTGTGGTAGCTGATACATTGTGTCAACTTGAGGAAGCTTGGCTGGATCGGCTTGGCTGGTTCCCCGCTGTGGGGGCCCCATCCTGCAGGATGCGGAGGGCCTGCCCTGGGATGTGACTGGTTCCACTCTAGGGCCAGATGGGCCACCCCAGAGTGACTCAGTACAAAAAGTGTATAAAAAGAGTTGAGGAAAACTTAAAGCAGATCAGCACAGCACAGCACAGCACAGCACCGCACAGCACAGCCCGGCCCTGCCTTGGCTGCTTCCTGCCTGGCCCAGCCCTGCCCCACTTCCTTGGAGAAGTCCTGGTCTTTGGAGGAGCTTGATCTTTGGAGGAGCCCTGCGCCAGCACAGAATTTGAGTATGAACTGAAACCTCCACAAACTGTGAACTAAATGAACCTTTCCTTCCTTCATTTTGAGTGTCAGGCATTTGTCCCAGCAACAAGTAAAATGTAACTAAGATAATCCCCTTTAAATCTGATTTCTCTAAGAAAAGCAAAAGCAAATTCTACATGTCTAAGGATCACACTAATAGTGGCAAGTATTAAGAAAACAGTTTTTATAAATGTATTATCAAAGTAGGATGGAACTGTGCACATCTTAAATGAAATAGAAGTATAGGAAACTCTGGAGTTTATTATTTTAAAAGTATTGATTCAAGGGTCAGCCAGATAGCTCAGCAGACTAAAAGCACCTGCTTAGGCAGGTGCAGGGATCGAGCTTCAACCCTGGCATGCTGTGCTGGCCCTGTTCCTAGTGTGCGTTGAGAAAGCGACTGAGATTGGCAGTGGTGGCACGCGCCTGTAATCCTAGCACCTGGGAGGCTAAAAACAGGAGGATCACTGCAAGTCTGATCTGTGTAGTGACAACCTGTAAAAATAAAATAAAATATAAAATATTGCTTCAGCTAACCTTAAAATCCCTAATCTAAAAGAAAATGCATAGCAAAGGCCATTTCTAATTTATCCAAAGTAATATAAAAGTATCATCTGTTTCTACAGTGAAGCATAAAACAGTTATAAACCACACAAAGATTCAAGTGTCTTATTCAAAAGCAAGTTATTCATCTTTGGCCACCAGAAAAGTACAAATCGAAGCCACTATGATTTCATCCCACCACGTGAAAGGCCATTACCAAATAGCAACAGCAATAGCAATAGTAACAGGTATTGGATAAGATGTTACACTGTTTCAGGAAAGCAAATCAACACAACCACCATGGAAAACAGTACGGCCAGTTTTAGTCATGAAACTAAAACCCGCAATGGCTGCAGGTGTGCGGGTTGACACGCAGAGGAAGGAGTCAGCACACAGAGAGCAGGTCTCTCGGCTGCTGTCAGCCTGGGAGCCCCTCAGCAGAACAGAAAAACAGCATACAGCATATACACAGAACAGAGTGATAGTCAGCCATAAACAACACAATCCTGTCCTTTTCAGGAAAACGGGTGGAACTAGGCATCCTGTTGAGCAAAGTCAGTCAGACACAGAAAGACGTGCAAAAAATAAAAACAAAATGGTCCGAAAGTAGAAGGAACCATCGAGCACTGAGGTGGTGGCAAACGGAAGGCAGCAGACGTGACCCACCATGCAGGGGAAGGCCAGGGAAATCCATTGCTGTATGGCCAGTCTATGTTGGCAGGAAACCAAAGGAACAAAGGCAAGTTTGCTTGTTTTCCATGCTAAGAAATCTCTATTTTGCTTATGTACCAAAAGCGAGTTGCTTCCCTTGTCTGCCTCAACACGTTGTTCTTCATTCAAAATTCACAATCCATTCATCTTTGCAAATTAAAATATGAGCAGAAATTTCAAATACCATATAAATGAATGAATGACATTTCAAACTCACTTGAAAAGATAGTCTTCTCATTCTAAAATTGCAGAAGGGAAATATCAATTGTTTGATCAATCAGCAGCCAAACTGAATTAACTCAGCATTCTGCACGGCCCTGGGGCTGACGCAACTATGGAACACGCGTGGTCTGTGGTGTCCATTTCCACTGCATGGAAGCAGAAATGTAGCACAGACATTTATGAATTCATGTGCCATGCCACAGAACAATGTTACTAAAAAAGTTAAAGCCATGGGATAAACACTGGGATCCAAGTGATTTCAGGCACCCAAGGTACGTGAACTAGGATGGTGGCAAGAAATGAAACCAAAGTAAGGGATGTCTTCATGCGTGCACACACACACACACACACACACACACACACACACACACACGTACACATATGCCCACCCCAAATCAAAGCAGCTTGAGCTGTTCTGTGACCATTAGAAATGATAAAAGTAAGGGCTTGGGTATGTAGCTCAGCGGGAAGACAATTGCCTACCAGACTCTAGGGCCTGGGTTCCTGCCCTAGTACCACAAAAACAAACAAAAATGACAACATAATTGGAAATAAACAGAGACATGCTTCCATCCAGCACCTCTAAAATCTGTTAGTCTGTGAGCCCCTCACCAGAAAACTGGCTGTTGGTATTTACTGTTTAACTGTGTTGACTCTGTGTTCATATTAAGAAGAAACTTTCTAAAAATGGCCAAGTGGTAATCAGTTTTCCACAGGCCATGAATGTGTTCCAACTCAATTCTGTCACAATACCACAAAAACAGCCCAGACTCCAACACGTAAGCAAGCAAGCATGGCCTTGTACCAATAAAATACTTTATTGACACAAACAAGGAAAGCAACCAGGACAACAACACACAGAGCACCCAGTGTGACCATGTTCTGCTCAGACGTGACTGAGGCAAACAAGCCACAACTTGCCAACCTCCAGACTAGGCTACACTCCTTGTCACAGAGATGTCCCAGTCATCTGTCACTCTATAGCTCCAGGGAAACAACAAAGCTCTTCTAGTCTGCCTTGTTCCTGTTTCCACTCAGCCCTGAGAAACGCACAGAGCAGCAACACCAGGAGCCCTGCATGCCCATGGCTGGCACCCCAGCTCAGGCCCCTGATGCTGAGGAGTGCACAGCTACTTCTGGTGGGCTGTGTTCTCTGTGTTCTGCATATACATTGTCTCCACCACTTCATCCTAGTACTGCCAAGGGCTTCATTTGTATATTCCATTAGAATTGTATTTATTATTCAGCAACAGATAAAGATGCTTAAGATATTGCTGATTTACTTCCAAAACCTAAGTGATTACAGGTATGATGGTGTATGCCTGTGATCCCAGCAATCAGGAGGTTGAGACAGGATGATTGCTGTGAGTTGAGGCCCAGGGAGATAATTCAGCAGCACGAGAGCCTGCCTGTGAGTGCAAGATCCTGAGTTTGATTCCTAGTAGAGGCAGGGGGCAGGGAAGCATACTTCAGAGAGGGTGAAAATGTAAACAAGAATTATCTTTTTAAAAAGTTTCAAGATTGGACCTAGCACTCAGGCCCAGCATGTGAGTGAGACTGCCTGGAGCCTCCCAGAAACTCATTCAACCCAGCACCCAGGCCCAACATGTGAAGGAGACTGCCTGGAGCTTTCCAGAAACTTGTTCGCCCCAGGGCCCAGGAGTGGCCTGTGAGTGGGACCTTCTGGGTCCCACCAGAAACTTATTCAATCCAGCACCCAGGCCTGGCATGTGGGTGAAACTTCATCCATCAGACAGGCCTAGTGTGGAACCCCACAGCAGAACTCCCTGCAAGAGACTAAAGGCAAGACCCACCCAGCTGATCCATGAGCAGAACATCTTGCCAGAGAGGCACAGCAGGTTTACCTCTAAGGGCTGCAGCAGGAAGAAGTGGAGCTCAGCAGCCAGACCCAAGCCACACCCACCTGGATGACTTTGAACTTGGTAGATCCAGACTTGGAGCTAAAATAAGAACTCTACCAAAGCTCTACACCAAAGGTCAGGAGACAATGCTATGCAAAAAGACAAAGAAAGGGAGAAAAGTGCAGTCTCAGGACCCAAACCCACCCAGAACAAATACAGGAGACAATAGCATAAAAGAAATTGGAAATCACATACCTGAAATCTCTGAAGTAACAGTGTCTAAAGTAAAGAAACAACTGCAGAAAAGCATAGAGGAAGTAAGATCAGAAATAATTTCTGAAGTAAAAAAAGAAATGTAACTATAATGAAATAAGTGCTAAGTGCTTCTAAAGAAGACACTGATAAAAAAAAAAGTAGAGGAGAATAGAAAAATGATGGAATCCTTGAATGAGCAATATAGGAAAGAAACAGAATTTATGAAGCAGATTCAAAGTGCTACACAGGAAATTAAACCTCAATCACAAGCTGGCAAAACCATTTCAATGAAAGTGAAAAAAGACTTTCAGACCTTGAAGACACCATTGCAGCTAGTGAAATGTAAGAAAAGATCTCTTAAAGACAACTAGGATGCCGGAAAAAATAATTCAACATCTGCAAGACAATGCAAAGATGAACAATGTAAGACTAATAGACATCAATGAGAAAGAAGGAATCAATACAAATGATATAAAAAGAATATGGACAGAAGTAATGGCAGAAAACTTCCCAAATATGGGGAAACAATCTGATGTTCAGTAACCAAAGCATATAGAATTCCGAATAACATCAACCCAATTAAAACCACACCCAGACATATAATAATCAAGATCCCAGAAATTCAGCACAGGAGGAGCATAATAAAAGGTACTAGAGAAAAGAAACAGATCACATTTCAAGGAAAACCCATTAGAATAATGGCAGATTTCTCTTCAAAAACCAGCAAGTCAAGAGCATAGAGCAAAGTACTACAAGTCTTGTAAGAAAACAAATTCCAACCCAGACTGCTATATCCTGCAAAACTCTCAAGTGCAATGGAGAAGTGAAATACTTTCAGGACAAAGAACAACTACAGAATTTCATGACAACAAAGCCAACCCTACACAGACTACTAAAAGATATTCCAGAGAGGGATCAAAATGACCACACTTCCATGAATGAGAATGGAAAGAACCCACCAAATAGGGCAAACAAACACAGGAGGAAAAGAGGTATACAAAAGCAGTCTTTCAACTATTCTTTTGTATACAGCAGCAGAATATGTCCATCAGATTATTTTACAAATGGGCTTCTCCCACACCCTATGGGTCATGACTCTGTCTGGGTTTGCAGGGTGGATAGCAAGGAAATAGCAGTAGGTCAGTCCCACAAGTGACACCTGGACACCAGTAAGCGTTATGGACACTGTGTCCACAACATACTAGAACTTTGTGCGATATCCTATCCTCAAACTGTTAAAAGTGCTAGCCCTATATTTGCTATTCTAGTCTTTATACTATGTTTTATTCTTAGTAATTCTTTATTATAATGAAAACTTTCTCTCAGTTGATATTTTTGTATATATTAACCTATTCAAATATTATATGAGTACTCGAAATGGATCACAGATTTGTACATATCCTATACAACATTCTGGCCTCTTAGTTGGACTCACAATTTAATTTTAATGTTGGAATATTGTTTTGAAATATTTAATTTTAATTAATTAATATTTAACTTTCTGAATATTGTAAAATTTTAATTTTTGTTTTATGATTTATATTGTATCTTTGACTTACAATCTACTCACAAGACATGTATGTTATTTTCTCCTAGTATTAGAAATGTTAAGAAGTGTATTTCCATTTTACATTGATTTTATATTTCTTTCTTGCCTTTTACACACACACACATACACACACACACACACACACACACACACATGAAAAAATATGTATGTAGCCTCACATAAAATTAATACTGTTTTGTAAAAATCTTCAATGACCTTTTAAATGGGTTCATCTAATATATTTTACATAGTCCTGCATAACTACCATTTTGAGAGTTCTTTATTCTTTACCCAGGACCATACAGCAACTTCTATTGCCTTCTGGATTATGGTCTTTGTTATTTTCTATATGCTACATCTGGAGATAGTAGAATATTTCCAGCAAAATATTTTTAGTTTTCAAAGGTATGTTTGCTAAGTATAAAATTCAATGAGGACAGATTTTTTTCAGTCCTTTGAATTAATTAGTCTAGTTTCTTATCTGCTGCCTCTTTTCTAACGTGGAATAAGATGCTATTTAATTTTGCTTCTCCATAGCTAACATTTTTGTTTTATGTATATGTTTTTCATTATAATTAGTTTTGAACAATTTCATTTTTCTGTATCTTGGTATGATTTTACTCATATTTCTTGTGCAAAAGGTTCATTATTTTCTTGGAAATGTGGTGCTATAATTTCAACTAAATTTAGAAATTTTAAATATTTAAATATTTATTGCCTACCCCTTTCTACTTTGAGAATTCTTTTTTTAATTTTTATTACTTTTAATAAGA
>PVJA010003633.1:20334-37985 GCA_004027025.1 Myocastor coypus
AAAAAAAAAAAAAAAAAAAAAGAAAGAAAAGAAGAAAGGAAAAAAAAGAAAAAAGTTTTCTTCTCTTTGAACTAGGAGGAAGTAGTTGTATATATAGTCCAATGTTTCATAATTGCAGTGGGTTACTGGTGAAACTGGCAATGTTGAAGGCTGTTGATTTAAGCCTCTTACAGCTCACCATACTAATCTAGCTCTGTGTTTTATGCCTTATAATTAAGCTTTTCTGTTGGGTGATCAAGTGTAAGCCAAAGCAAGAACTGTCTAACAAAACTTTCATCATTTGTACTTTCTAAGGTCAAATCTCCTCAGGATTAACTTTGGAACCAAATACAGTGCTTTGTAGAACTGTTGTCAGTGTCAGCCATCAGGACAAATCACGGCCAATGTTTGACCAGTTTGCTCTCTGTGAAAGTCTGAGAGAACTTTTCTCCCCAAGTGACTCTCCCTAGGCACACTATACTTCACTTATCCCTTTCCTCTGAGGTTCCATAATCTGCTTGACCAGAAAATTTGGGAAACCCCTGAGTTATAGGATATGACAGCACAGATTCTCTTATGTCCTGAGTCCTCACTGACCTTGAAGGGCTAGGGCCAAAATGTTGGCTGCCCTCATAGCCCTTCTTTTTCTCCAATTTTTGGTCTGTTAACTTACATTCTCAACCCTGCAGCAGAAAAGCTTCATGACGCAATTACTTCATAGCTACTTTGAGAATTCTAATTATTTGAGTATTAAGCTTCTTGATGTTGGCACAGAGTAAACTATTTTATGACTGATCTATAAATTCTTCATTTTTATTTTAGACAATTTTTACTGTATATTCATTTAAGTTTGTAAACAATTTATTTATAATGTGCAATCTATTATTAATCTCATGTTATATATTCATTTCAGAAATATTTCTCTAAAATTCAAAATAAATAAATAAAATAAAGTGTAAAAGTAAAACAAAGTCTCAATACTCTGCTGAGTGAACAGACTCAGGATGAAGGGCTCCGGAGAGGTGGTGGCCCCACTGGTGAGAGCCAGGTTGACTCTGAGTTCCCCGAAGGACCTAGTTCCCTAAGGAAGTTGGAGGGAGTAAGCCCCATGCTGGCCAGGGTACCCTTCATCTCCAGAGACACAAGACAAGGACAGGCAGGTGCAAATGATGCTGGCCACCAACAGCACAGCCCTTGAGCAGGCCCCCAGCAAGGACTGCTCACAGCCCAAGATGCTCCTCCCTAAACGACCTGGTCCCCAAAGCTGAGCGGAAGCATCCAAGAAAACACCATGTATGCAGGGGCAGGGGGCAGGGGCAAGTGCCATGAGAGCTTCATCGTCCACCTGGACAACAGACAGACAGATGGATAAAGTGAGGGAGGGAGGGAGGGAGGGAGGCTTAGGTGGGATAACTGCTCCATGTCTGTTCAATTTAAATGATATCTAAGATGGAGTTCTAGTGTAGACTGCTAAAAACTGCAGCTCCTGGACTGGGTGCAGTGGTGCGTGCCTGTAATCCCAGCTCTTGAGAGGTGTAAACAGGTGGATCACTAAGAGTCCGATTTAGTAGTGAGACCCTGAACATCCTATAGACCCTTCCCTAAAATACAAAAAGAGGAAAAAAAAAAAAAAAAAAGATTAAAACCTACAGCTCTTTAAACAGGAAGTGGCACACTGAGACGGCCCAGGCCAGGGGCCACACACACCCTGCAGAGCTGAGCGCATTATCCGTCCCACACACGGTCCCTTCCTCCCGCCCCAAGCTCACACTAAGCCCTCATCTCCCAGGACTCATCTCCACAGCACGCAGGTCCCTGAGGACACCCTCACCGGCCTGTCATTCTGCTCTCAGACCCGCGTCACCCGCCTCCCAAAGCCACCAAGACACCCACACAGCCTGTGCCCATGACCCCCTCCTCTCCCATGTGGGTCCCCAGACACTCTGCTACTCACGCCCACCTCTGCAGCAGCCTCCACATAGCCTCAGTATCCCCTGCCACCTGACACACAGTGCTCTTGCTGGTCTCCCACACACACAGCCTCTGCCTGGATCCAGATCACCACTTAACCCAGCTCTGTCTCCACCACCAGTGACTCCAGGGGCTGGAATGCACTGAGGCCTTGCTTCACCCACACGCCCACAGGACTGGGCATGGCCAGCAATGGATGATGATTGCACAGAACTGATGGGCAGAACAGGTGGTTAGTAGGCTGCACTCCCCCACAAGAAATCCACCAAGGCTGCTTTGACTCTCGGGCTACCTCATAAGGCAGGATGCACCCCATGCTGCAGCCACAGGCTAGGGTACCAGGAGAAGCCAGTTGCATGCTGGGACTGCAGCACAGAACCAAGCAACTCCTTCCACCCGGGAAGACTTCGCAGAAGTCAGTACACAGCCTGGGTTAACCCTCCGCATCTCCCTCAGGCACTCATCCTTCCAGATCAGTCACTTCTCCCTGACACCAACCTCAGAGAACAGCCAAGACCAGCATCTCTTCAGAAGCCACTTACAGACATTTTTTTGTCTTAAAAATAGCTGCCTGAGGCCAGCCAAACAGCTCAGGATCAAAGGCGTGCAGGGGCTGGGGGTTCAATTCCCAGGCCTGCCATGTCAGCTCAACCCCTGGGGCATACCAAGAAGGCAATTGAGACTGGGCATGGTGCTTATAATCCCAGCTCTTGGGAGGCTGTATACAGGAGGATTACTACTACAAGTCCGATCTAGTAGTGAGACACTAAATAGCCTGTAGACCATTCCCTAAAATACAACCAGTCAATCATGTAATCAATCAATAAATTAATGAATGGGGCGTGGTGGCACATCCCTGTAATCCCAGCTCTTGGGAGGCTGTAAACCGGTGGATCACTGTGAGTTTGATCTAGTACTGAGATCCTGAGCACCCCATAGACCCTTCCTTAAAATACAAAAAAAGCTGCCTGTAATCACAGCACTCATGAGGCTGAGGCAAAAGGACTGCCACAGGTTTGAGACCAGCCTGAACATTTCTTTAAAAAAAAAAAAAAAACACCTCAAATCCTACATATGCAGTTTTGGTTTTCTTAAGCACGATCAGATGAAAAAAGAAAAATCTTAGTAGACATTGCTGAAATTCAAAAGACTTTTAGTACCTATTTCAAAACCCTGTACCTCAATCAATTGGAAAATCCAGACGAAATGGATAGAGTCCTTACACATGTGAATTAGCAAAGCTAAACTAAGAGGATATAAAAGCTCTAAATATCTAACAACAAGCAAAGAAACCAAGGCAGAAAAAAAAAAAAAAAAAAACCTACCAACTAATAAAAGTCCAGGATGAAGACCTGATCTGGCCCAGTTTAAGGCCTGGGTACCGCGAAGCCCCATCTGGAGTGGGTGGCACCCAGAAGGCTTGTAGCCTAGATGGGATAAAAGCGAACAAAGGGAGGCTTGCTCCTGCTGCTGCTGCTGCCGCTGCCGCCACTGCCACCACTGCCGCTGCCGCCGCTGCCCTCTGCCTGGCCTGCCTGGACCGCTTCTGCTCTGCCTTGGAGACCGCAGACTATGGACTGAAACCTCTACAAACCAGAAGCCAAACTCTGCCTCTCCTCCTGTAACTTCTGGGTGTGGAGTGCTTTGTCTCAGCAAAGAAAAGCAACTAAAACAAGGAGTGACTGCAGTCTTGTCCGGTATGCCCCCTGACTGTGGAATGAACACACAATTATTTTGAGTTCAGGATTTATAGAAACACATATTTGCTTTTTGTTGTTGCTGTTGTTTTGTTTTTTGGTTATCGCGGGACCAAGGTTCGAACTCATGACCTCGCACTTGCCAGGCAGGTACTTGTGCCACAGAGCTATCTCCCCAGCCCCAGAAACACATATTTACTTTTAAATTGAAAAAATGTGTATCCTACAATGAAAAAGGGCAACAAAATCCATCTGTAAAGTTCTTGTGATTTTCAAGACAGACATCCTTCTAAGTGAAAGGAAATGAAATGAAACTGGCTTCTACCTGGAATGTATTTCCATCTCAAACTGATTTACGTTATTTCCCCACAGTGAAATAAAACCTCTGGTATCCTCATAAAAGGCAATGTAATGGAAGGAGCGCACAGGTACAGAGGACTGATCAATGATGTCAACTTTTCCCATGAGCAAAAGATGCAGAAGAGTCTTTCAGCGCATCCTACTGCTGCCCACAAAGCACTGTGGAGGTGACAACTATTCCAGGACCACGTGATTTGGCGGCGTATTCGCAGCCTTGCTGGCACATAGAGGTGGTACAAATGTGTGCACAGCGGGGAAACAACGCAGCGCCCGTGTGTACAGGAGGGCGGCACCCAGCTTGGGGACTGGCACTTCCTGTGCCCGTCACTCTGAGGCACAGGTACAACACCCAGCTGGTGCTCAGAACACAGAGGGTCCTGTGCAGGGGGCCTTTCAGACGCAGATGGCTGCCTGCCCCTGTCGGGGAGGACAGAGGACGGGGCCTCCAGGCTGAGCTGTTTCCCCAACAAAGCTGATCCGCCCCTGTCGCACCCCCACAGCCAGCCGCTGCCCTGCAGCACAGCGGCTCCTCCGCGGCGCGTCCCGCATCCCATCCGTCCTGTGAGGCACGCACACTCTGCACTCTCCACTGGCTGTATTGTGACTGTGTCCCCTCCCTGGCCACGCCGTAGGACCGGGTGGACAGGGACACTGTTCTGTGCTGCTGCTCCACACCCCGCGGCCCTGCACACACGCTGCGCACGCCCATCGCTCAGCTCCGCCTCGCCACAGCGCATCCCTGAGATTTGGCCCCAGAAGCGGTGAGCTTACTGGAGCTCCCTTTCCAGCGGTTTCAGACCAGTGCGGGCTGGCTGGGGAGTTCTGAGGCGGGACGGGTGGCCCATCGTGGGAGGAGTCACGGTGGGCAGCGCACGGGGAGCAAGCTGCTCACCTTGGGGTGGCGGGGAAACAGCCTGGTGCCCACAATGCCTTTGGAGGCCTGGATCCCTAGCATCTGCCTGGCTCCGCCCCGCTGTCAGAGGGCGCTCAGCTGAGGACTGCGCCCAGCTTTGGGGGCACTGCACTGCAGCAGCTCCGCCAGGGGCCTAGGGAAGCTGCTCCCTGAGGGGTTGCCTTCCCCTCCCTTCCTCCTTCAGCTGAAGTCACTGCAACCCACCTGCATGCACATGGACTCCTCAAAGCATCACCACCGTTACACGCGCAAGAAATAAATGCCTTGCTGAGCGTTTGAAAGTTTATTTGCTACTTGTATGACATGCACCCTACCCCAAAACTCAAATAATAGCTGTCATTAAAACACATTTTTCAAAAACCAAAATACTCACTGTGCAAAAGAATGGGAAACTTAGATAAATAAATAAACAGCCTCGGGGCCAAGGAGGTAGCTCGGCAGTCTAAATGCCTGCCTGGCAGGCGCAAGGACCTGGGTTCGAATGCCATGCCAGCCCCAGAACCCCAGGTGAGCCATGCTGGCCACCAAAGTTGAGTGTGGTGGCACACACCTATAATCCCAGTGCCGAGGAAGCTGAGCTAGAAGGACCACTACAAGTCTGAGCTGTGTAGTGAGACCCTGTGCCATATAAATGAAGAAGTGATTTAAAAAAGAATTAACCAACATTAACATTCTAGCATGTATCCTTCAGATCATACGATTATGAACATACATTTTTATCAAAAAATAATTATAGGGAGGGACCACCCACTCAGGCGGACAGGAGCTTTCTTTCCTTCAATATGTACGTTCTGCTTATTAAAAAAAGAAATACATCATAGGGCTGGAGAGATAGCTCGGCAGCTGAAGTGCCCACCTGGCAAGCGCAAGGTCCTGAGTTTTATCCCCCAGTAACCCCAAAAAATCGCGTTGTACATACAATAGACTGTGTTCACTGTATACATATTAAAACTCTCCCTGTGCTAACTATACTTATTCTCCTAACAGAATATTTATATAACTTCAGTATATAAATGTTTGAGTCCTATCCTTTAAAATTCAGAGTAAGATTCATGTTCACTAATCTACAACTTCTGACAAGCTCAAGTCTGGTAGAGATGGCATAGTGCCTGGAATTTAGATTTATAATCTTGACAGTCAAATGTCAAGCTGTATTACAGTTCTACCCAAGAGGGCTCCAGTGCCAGTAATTCGGCAAATACAATGTGTCACATTTTTTAAGAATGAGACTGATTGTAATTACCAAGAGTTAAGGTATCTATGAGGCCAATATTTATTTTTTTATAGTACTACCCCTGACACTATGCATTTTAGCATGGCAGTGAGAGCCAGCAGCAGTAACGTTAGCTGTCACATTAGCTCCTAAAAGCTAAGATTGTAAACTGGTCCTCAGCCAACTGAATACCAGGTTCCACTCTGTCCAGAAAAATATCTTTGGGCCAGCAGAATAGCTCAGCAGACTAAGCACCTGCTTAGGCAAGCACAAGGACCAGGGTTCCATCCCTGGCACCACATGCTGCACTAGCTCTGCCCTTGGGTGGTGTCTTAGTTACTTTTTACTCATTGCTAGGACAAATACCCAACATTCAAAATGAAGGAAGGAAAGGTTTATTAGCTCACAGTTACTGGAGGCTTCAGTCCATACTCAGCTGCCCCAAGGCTGAGTGGAACAGGGCAGAGAGCATCCAGTTCATGGTGGTGGAACAGCAACAATCGTGACAGAGGCAACTGACCAACCAGGGGAGCAGAGAGCAATAGCACAAGTCTGTCTCTCTATCTCTCTTTTAAATTACATCAGGCTCTCTGCCTTAGCCTATCTGCCTCAGGCCACATCTATAATTCCCAGCAGTGTTCAGACCCTAATCCCATCAGTAGTTAAACACATAGTCCCGGTGGATCATCATTCAAGTCTCAAACTCTAGAAAGTCCCCGCCCATGATTGCATGAGGCTTTGTGGGGACTAGACATAAACCATAACAGGTGGGCTGAGCCAGTCACCGAGACCAGGCGTGGTATCACACACCTATGATCCCAGCAATGGGGAGGCTGAAAACAGGAGGATCACTACAGCTGCATAGTGAGACCCTGCACCAAAACACATTTTAAAACAAAATAATAATAATTTTAAAAACCGCACACCCCTGAGAAATCTGCATTCTAACTTCCACTCCCATCTTCCTCTGGGTCAGTGCTGGAGAATTCCATGTAGTCTGCCAACCACAGGCCCCTCCATGATTATTATCCTCAACCCTCTGCCAAGAGTTGGTATTTTCATGATTAACTTAGCTGACTATAGCACACAGGACTGGTTAGAAGCAGAATTAGTTCTTCCCAACATCTGGGCCAGCTCTAAGACCTCAAGGAAAAAAAAAAAAAAAAAAAAAAAAAAACAGTGGTTTTCCAACGAAGCATTCTCCAAAGGAACAGAAGGACCCAAGAAGCTCTTACCCAGGACCCACCTCCTTCTCAGGAGCTCTTAGCATCAGAGGCAGAAGGACCACACCTGCCTACAGAACAAACACTTTGGAGTTCTATTTGTGCTCCCCTCTCACTGCCATTAAATTGGTTTCCTTCCTGTGGGGTCTGTCACACTTTTCTGCAATGTTTTTATTTATTTATTTTTAATTTACTTGGTACAGGGTCTCACCATGCAGCTCAGACTCATAGTGATCCTCCCATCTCAGCCTCCCCAGGACTGCAGTTATAGGTGTGCACCACCACACCCGGTTTCAGTGTTGTACCCCAGGTGCTGCACAGCACACGTGGCCACACAAGATGTGGTACCAGGGACTGAACCCTCTCTTTACGCTTGTGAGGCAAGTACTGAGACTGCTGAGCTAGCTCCCCAGGCCCAGCAAGTTGTTGTTGTTGTTTTAATGTTTTTTTATTTTCTACTTGTTAATTCAATCTGTCTGCACAAGCACATCTGTCTGCCTGTTAACGTCCCGCTGAACAGAAGCAGATGCACACCCCAAGCAAGGAGCCCAAGGTTCCACACCCAGCTCCTCTACAGCTGCTCAGATTGCACCCTAACCCCCTTCCAATGGGCATCAGTGGATGGCAGCCCTTGTTCCACACGGGAGATTATTTGTATTGCAGAAGATTTTGAATAAGGTCACTGACACAACTCCATAGAAGTATAATTCTGACCCCAGGATGAGAAAATGAACACTATTTCCCATGAAGAAAGAACACCGACCCTAACCAAACTGCACAGTACCTTTACCTGGAAGCCAGGGTCAGGGCAAAGGACCCACAACAAGTTCAGCCAGCAGCTCTCCTCACACCTCTGCTCACACTGCATCCAAGCACATCCTGGGTGAAGTCACCAGCATGTCAGCCTCTCCATCAATGCCAGACCTCGTGCCTCCAGGAGCCAGGAACCAGAGCAAGCAGCGATCTCTGCTGCAAGCCTGTTCTGCCCGGCTGGGCGGACCCCACCAGGACGGCGCAGTGTACAGCTGGCACCCCGCTCAGAGGCAGCAGCCCTGGCAGAGAACGTGCTCAGGGACTGCAGGCCCACAGGCTGGTGCAGCAGCCCCTGCCCGGGGCTGGTGCAGCCTCGCCCACAGTAGCCATACTCCATGGCGTCACCAGGTGCCCGAGAGATGATGGCACTCTTGGGGGAAGAAGCAGAGCACAGGGGCCCAGCAAGGCGGCACCATCCTGATCACCCAGCAGGGGACTCGGCAGCCGGTGCAGGGCTTGGAGAACAAGCTGGCCCCACTAGGGTCACACACACACAGACACAGAGCCACCCCACGTGGGTGCGTGGCAAGCGCATGGAGTGTCCAGAGAGAGATGAGCATGCTTCTCAAAATCATCACCAACACCCCGGCAAGCTGTATGCCTCACAAGGATTTAAAAAGCAAGCTTGCTATCCAAGTGTCCCAGGAGTGAGCAAGTGTGAGCCCCATCAGGGTCTTGCTCGTCCATTTGCTCAGTCTGTCAACGTTTGCACTTTTTGTCGGTACGTGTCTGCCACGCACAGTGCTGACACTCACACAGAGCTGATGCGTGCACGTGACCCAGCTCCCTTCGTGGCCCTCCCCTCCCCGTCCTTGTTTTCGTTGCACATTCTGGGAGGGGGTGCATGCGTGCCCCATACCTTAACCACTTCCAGCCCCCCTACACCCTGTCCCCATCTTCGTCCCCCTCCTTGAGCCCAATCTCCAGCTGAGCTGTCTTTTAGTTTCCTCGCAGTTCTCCTCTATTTCTTTTTTTTTTTTTTTTCTTTTTGAGACAGGGTCTTGCTATGCAGTTGAGGCTGGCCTTGAGCTCACTTTTGTAGCCCAGGCTGGTCTTGAACTCACACCAATCCTCCTGCCTCAGCCTCCCGAGTGCTGGGATTACAGGCGTGAGCCACCACGCCCGGCCTCTCCTCTATTTCATTCATTCATTTACTTATATTTTACATTTCTTGTCTAAGAGAAAACACACAATACTGAACTTTTGTTTGTATGGCTCTGGAAATTGAAATTCCTGACTATCTCATTTATCATGATGGCTCCAGTCCCACCCATTTTCCTGAAAACGACAGAACTTTTCAGCTGAAAAATATTCCAGAGTACACACATTCATCTATTCAGAGCTATCTGGGCACTTTCCATAGTGTGGCCACTGTGCACAGCGCTGCTACCACCACAGGCTGCATCATGAGTACCGCGTTTCTTCGGTTATTTTGGAAACATACACAGGAGTGGCCCCGTATTTTGTCAAAACAAGAGTGCTGTGAGTGCCTGGGTTCATTCCTATGTCGCCTGCTTTATCGCAGTGTCTCAGCTACTGTGGCTTTCTCCTCCCACCCAAAACCCAGTACTGTTCATGCCACAATGGGCCACTGGCCACGCCCTCCCTCTGAGGGTGACATACACACAACCACGCTCAAATGCTTGTGCAAATCTTCAGATCGGCCTCCTTTTAAAGAGTCACTTCTTAAAGCTAAACTGGTGGGGATTTCATATGCAACTCCTACCCTCCTGGCCGCTCCTCTGAGCACAAAGGGAAATGTGGAGATAAGGAGACAAGGGCTCAGGCCAGCAACATCTGACGTGGCCAGTTCTGTGGATACCCGCTACCATAATGGACTATCGGACTCTACTGGGCTACTTTGCTGAATTCATGCACCTACAGTATCTGAATGCCAACAGAGCAACCATCTCTGACAAAACAAAACAAAACAAAACAAAAAAGGGGGATATAAATGAAAGACCATTTTCTAGTGAAAAATACATACATACATAAATATGCATACATACATACATATATATATACACACACAAAATAGGATAGATACACAGCTACTTTCTCTTATCTCAGTGAGAAGAAAGAACTATACTAATAGTGCTTAGACAAGATATCATGCCTGTATCTTATACTCTGAATAACTACTACAAAGACAATAATAGGCAGTGTATTAATTATTGTAATTGTTCTACTAACCTGTTTTAAAACTGTCTCATTGTTATTTCTTTCTCATTAAAATTACTTTGAATAAACAAAGGGGAAAGGTGGGACAGAGAATACCAACCTGAGCCGCCCCATGAGGGCACCTGTCTTCCCTTCATGTCCCCACTCCAGTGAGATCTTTGGTGAGTTGTGTCCAGCTCCCAGACAGCAACTCACTGGCCTTTTCTACCTTTTAAAACATGATAATGGAAAAATTTTTTAAGTTAAATTATCTTCACAGACTTTTTTTTTTATTTTAATGGGGATTGAACTCAGGCCCTTGTGCTTGCCAGGCAAGCACATATTCTACTGAGCTATCTCCCAACCCCTTCACAACAGAATTTAAATGGCCAGTACAGTGAAGACACAAACTGGAAAATCCATGTATTATGGTTTGTGTCTAGTTGGCCCCAAAGCCTCATGTACTCCTAGGGCAGACTTCTAGAGGTTATGATTAATTCATGCTGTAATGCTAGGATTGTGGCCTAAGTGCTACTGGGATTATTGGCGGGAGTGCTACGCCCGCCCTGGGGTTGGTAGCCCCATGCAGTATAGAGAAAGGAGAGGCTTACTCTACGCCTCTGCTGCTGCTGTGGCGGCTCCTCCCTTTGCTCTTTGCCGTCTTCCACAGCTATGAGCTGCTGCCCTTTCCCTTGTGTCACTCTGCCTTGAAGCCAACTGAGTGTGGACTGAAATCTCCACAAACTGAGCTAAAGAAACCTTTCCTTCCTTGACTTGGGTGTTGGGTACTTTGTCCTGGCAACAAGAGAAAAGTAACTTCAGACACCATGTGGTCATGTCCTTTTTCTGACTGTTCATGGCTATGTCTAACCTTGAAACTTCACAACCTAAAATCTCAGGGCTCTCTCGTGCTCCTGACACCCTTCAGCACTGACGCCCATGACGGAGGCACAGGGTCACCAGTTAGACACACGAGTGGCAGTGACACTGACAGCAAAACCTGCAAAGGATCAGCGTGCACAGCAGAGCACGGGCCGCTTGTCATGTCCATTTATCTTGTGTCTGCAACTCCATTACTGCCTCCCTTTGGGCAGAGAGCACACACTATGGGCTATTTCATTCTATTCTCAGCCTGGCCCTGAAGAAAATTTGTTTTCAAAGCGCCTCGGAAACGTTGTGTCCTAGCCACTGATAACAAGAGAAAGTCTAACCATTGCTCAGGGCCTGGAAAAGTAGGATTCTCAAGGGAGATAGGAGATAAGTAGAAAGTAGATAAGTCCGCACACACAGAGAAAAACAAAACAGTAATCACCACTGTGAATTAGATATATCAATATAAACTCACAAAATGTTTTAACTTATGAGAAAAAAACTTCTTTCTTTCCCACTCACAGCACATCTGCCTTCCAAATATTCGAACTGTGCTCCTGAAGCGCCGCTCTCCTTACAAGAAACCAAATCCTGGAAAGACGACTGACTCCAGGTCTGGTGCAAGACAAACAGAAGCTGAGCCTGGGGCTCATCAGCATAATGGAGGGAGGCATCAGACGCCACTATCAGGGCCATGCCAAAGGGACAGAGGAAGCAACTGGAAGAGCTCTCCACTGGCCAAGGATGGACAACTAGAGGTTTAATAATGACAATATGATAGTGATAATAGCAATAATGCGATGGGCCAAAACTCAAGTATCCTAAAAATTTTTCAGAATTGTATTTAAGGGGCCAGCCAAATAGGCAAGAGGATTGAAGCGCCTGCAAGCAGGCGCAGGGGCCAGGGTCCAATCCCCAGACCTGCTGTGCTGGTCTTGCTCACAGGGCACTCTGCTGCAAGTGAGATTGGGTGTGGTGGCACATCCTGGTGCCTGTAATCCCAGCCCTTGGGAGGCTGTACATAAGAGGATCACTACAAGTCTGTTCTACTAATGAGACCTGAACACTCTGTAGACCCTTCCGTAAAATACAAAAAAAAAAAAAAAAAAAAAAAAAAAAAAAAAAAAAAAAAAAAAAAAAAAAAAAAAAAAAAACTATACTTAGAAACTGAATCTGTCATCTTTAGAGGATGACAGGAAACCTAGTGGCTAGAAGGAACATCAAGCATGTGCAAGAACCACACCAGCCAGTCACCAAATGGCAACCAAGGGGAGCATCTTGGGCTGGGATGTAAAAGCAAGCAGAGATACAATGTGGCCAGGTCGTAGCTCTCGATGAATTAATGCAGCTAGAAAATAACATTGAAACAAATACTGGTGAGCTGATGACATATGCCTCCCAATAAAAAATATGCCAGTTCAAGACTTGCCAAAGTAGCCAGGTATGGTGGCACACGGCTGTAATCCCAGCACTCGGGAGGCTGAGGCAAGAGGACTGGTGCAAATTCGAGACCAACCTGGGCTACAAAAGTGAGCTCAAGGCCAGCCTGAACTGCATAGTGAGACCCTGTCTCGAAAAAACAAGAGACTTGCCAAAGAGACCAAATCTAGATAACATTTAATAGAGCTACTCATGTACAGAAAGGCAGAGAAACAGCTCAGCTGTTATCACGAGTATGTAACTAGTCAAATCAGAGGGAGGAAACTGTAGTCACCAGGTCTCTAACAACAAAAGTTGTGGAAAAGACAACAGATAGAACCTGCATGTCAAGTTTTCTAAATTGAGGAAGATTAAACCATCAAACCTGAGTGGCCGACTCCTAAGGAAATGTCGGGAAGTAACCGGAAACCTGTGCATTGCTGGTGGGGATGACAGCGCCTCAAAAATGGAGACACCGAGTCATCTGTGCTCCATGCTGACATCTCCAGGTCAGTACCTCAAGGCAGGGACTCAACCACTCATATGTGCATCCACGGTCACAGCGGTAGCATTCCCAGAAGCCCCAAGGTGGGAACGACCCCAAGTGTCCATCCATGCACGCGTGGATGCTCGAAATGCAGTATGCACAAAGCGGCACGCTGCTCAGCTCAGCCACAAGAAGGGAGGTTCTGACCCCATATGGGTGAACTCTGTCTAGCAAGACAGAGGCCTTGGGTTCAATCAAGCACAAGGAATAACTCCTTGAAGGACTAACCCCTTGGGTATCCAGCCACAAAGAAAAAGAATTCAAATCACTTGTTAGAGGAAAATAAATTCAGAAGACCCCATCTTTCCTCACAGTGACTTTCCACATCACAAATCAATAGAGTACTCTTCAAAATAATAAAATGCCTAATCAAATACAATATGACCCAAAGGTTTCATATTGAGCCAGGCCCTCTTTCAAGGTCCTGAGTTCAATCCCAGGCTCGGCAAAAAAAAAAGGAAGTTTGCTCCAGCAAGATAGCTCAGCAGTCTAAAGCACCAGCTTAGGCAACCACAGGGACTATGGTTCAATCCCTGGCACCACATGCTGTGCCAGCCCACTCCCAGGGCAGGCTGAGCCAGCCATAACATACATACATACATACATGCATGCATACATACATACATACATACATAATTTTTTTAAAAAAAGAAAAACGAAATAAATAAATAAATAAGAAAAAAGAAAAATGAGGCATTTTACACAATGGTGTAAAAATGAAATAACTCAGAAAAACTGGGACAAACAGGTTGGGAGGCAGGGTAATATCCCTGTGCACCTCCTTGGCCTCCTGACCAAGAATCCAAAGCTCTCCCCGAGGGCCAGAGTGCAGTTCAGCAGACCAGCACATGATTACCACACCTGAGCCCCGGGCCCAACCCCCAGCACTCAACAAAAAGGCATCATATAAACCTGATGAAAGAGTAGCATGCATTAGCACACCACACAATCTGAAGACAAACATCAACAAGACAACACAAAGCACTCAAGGGAAATAGGGAAGGGCAGAGGGGACAAGTGAAGCAGACAGGAGCATGGCCGAGGTGACAACCAGGACAGGAGTGTCTTCCAGCAGGAACCCAACGTGGAGCACCCATGGTGTTTCATAAAGTTGTAATCAGAAAGGGTCTGGCAAGATAGCTCCGCAGAGGGCCAGCCAAATAGCTCAGCAGATTAAAGCACCTGCTCAGGCAGACGCAGGGGCTGGGGTTTCGATCCCCAGTGTGCTGTGCTGGCCCTGCCCTCAGGGCACACTGACATGCCATTGAGACAGAGCTTGGTGGCATGCACCTGTAATCCCAGCATTTAGGAGACTGAAAACAAGAGGATCACTACAAGTTCAAGCTATGTAGTGAGACCCTAGAGACCCTGCACTAAAAAATACAAAAAAGAAAAAGTTCAACCGGGCGTGGCAACTCACGCCTGTAATCCCAGCACTTGGGAGGCTGAGACAGGAGGATCGGTCTCAGTTCGAGACCAGCCTGGGCTACAAAAGTGAGCTCAAGGCCAGCCTGAACTGCATAGTGAGACCCTGTCTCAAAAAGACAAAGAAAGAAAGAAAGAAAGAAAGAAAGAAAGAAAGAAAGAAAGAAAGAAAGAAAGGGAGAGTTCAGCAGACTAAGTGCCTGCTTAGGCAAGCACAGGGACTGGGGTTTGATCCCCAGCCCCATGCTGAGACTGGACATGGTGGTCCTAATCTGTAATCCAGCCCTGGGGAGGCTGAAAACAGGAGGATCACTACGAGTCTGAGCTGCATAGTGAGACCCTATACCAAATACATATAAAAAGCATCTATACAATCAAACATAAAACATTAAAAGTAGCAGTAAGACAGAATAAAACATGGAAGCATATGTAAACCACAGAGCACCCAATGAAAAGGCTTAAAGAAAATCCTAAAACACAAAATGTGACAACTTAGACAAACTGCCATGCCAATAGCGTAATGGGCTACATTCACCAACTTTAAAAATTTCACGTGCAACAACACTCAACGAATTCGCACAGGATGAGGAGCGAAAGAGGGCTTCTTCGGCCCACTACAGAGCATCCACCAAACCCGACGGCCAGCATCGTGCACGCCCCGTATCACGCTGGAAGTCCCTACCAGTGATGCCAGGCGATCTTAACCACCAATTCACTGGGTTCAGACTGCCATAGAAAGAAACCACAGCGTTCAGGCGCCTGGTGGACCGAGGGTGGTGGCTGCCCTGGATGCTCACGGTGCTAGACCCGTGAGCACGCTCTGCAGGTAAGGGGTGCGGCACTGGACACTGTCCTCAAAGTCCTTACAACAGAGGAAAAATAATTCAACAACAACCGTGAAAGATCAAGAAGCGCACTTCAGAGCCAGAGCTGGGCCCAGGGCCTCCTGTCCACCACAGCAAAGTCCCTGCCCACGGACAGCTGGGACCTCAGCTCCGCTCTCCAGCAGCAAGGATGGCTTGAGGTGCACCTGATGGTCACTGAAGCCCTGTCAGCTCTTCACACCAACCGGCCGTGCTGCACAGGCGTTGGCTACGCTGGAAAGGGAGCCCAGAACTGGCTGCAACCTCACACAGGCGTGACCCTTCTCGCCAGCCTCTTAACAGTCTGGACGAGCCAGCAAAATGTCCTATGGCAGAGGTGACCTATGGCCCGCGTGTCGCTGTGGGCTGCTTGTACCACAAAAGCTCTGGAAGTCTCATCCCTGTCACAGAGGACACAGACTGCAAGTGAGGAAGTTTGCCCCAGGGGCCCGGAGTTGCATCCAGCCCACAGGAGACTGTTTTTAGGTGACCATGGTTTGAGTAAACAGTTTTCAGAGTGAACCTAATTTCCTAGTGCTGCGAAGGGGTAGCTGTTCCCTGGTTTTGTTTTTTCAAGAAGACATTATTTCTTTCTGAGGTCTTCAACATCTTTTTAGGGCTGCAGAAGTACCTGCGCTCTCAGCTCCTGTGGAGGCCAAGACAGGAGGATCACTGGGGCCCAGGAGCTTGAGGCCAGCCTGGGAAAAAGTATAATGGGACCCTGTCCAGGGGAGAGGGACAGGGAGCTGCAGAGCCACGGGAGAGAGGGTGCTGTAACCCCATGGGACTCCTTTCCACAAACTGACTCCCAAGGCTTCTGTTAACTCACAGGGAGAAAAGCATGCATCTAACAATGCCTGTAACAGGCTCAGCACACCTAATAATGGCGAGAGGAGAAACTGGAGCCAGAATGCACAGCAACAGCCAGCCTGGGACCCAGCATCCGGCAGAGCGCCATCCTCGTCTACACCATGATGGCCAGGCCGCGTGCAGGACACTTGCTGCTGGACCCTGTGCCTCAGAGAGCAACTCCTGCCTCTGTGCCAGCTCCCAGCCAGCCGGTCAATGCAAGAGCAGGCCTATGGCGAACCCCCACTCCTTGAGAAAGAGCCCAGCACTTCCCCTCCTGGTCACCACAGCCGCTTCCAGGTGCAGCAAGCAGAAACTTAGGGCATAAACTTCGGTGTTTTAAGTAAAGCCAGGAGAAAGAATACGAAACAAAACCCAGACATAACCTGGGTAATATATGTTAGCTCCACTGATCCAGAATCTCAGAAACAGAAGCCAAGGGTATCTCCAAGCATGGCTAACCTTAAACACAGTTCCTATATCGGGGTTGGAAATTCCTCCCTGTAACCTCAAGCCCAGAAGCCACAAAAGATTGATAAATATAGTCAAATAAACTTCAAAAACAAATTTGAGAACAAATGCAAAAAAAAAAATGTTGAAACAGTTTACGTAAGTTTTGCCATGAAGTCTAATTTCTCAGCAAAGTGCTTGAGCACAGGTGGCTCTTAAGAGTCGAGGACACAGCGTCCTTCATAATGGGACAAGTGCGCGTTAAGCTACATCCAGACACCCTTTGCACCTAGGCTCAGCCTAGGCTCTCCCAGGACGCCCACCCTTGTGTCACAGTCAGACCTGCCCCTGCAGTTCTGGGAATCTGTCGTAAGGGTATGCTTGTGTGTTGTGAACTGAAATGAAGAAAAAGAGCATCGTGTTCACTCTCTCAAAGGTCAGGAAGATCACTATTATGGGGCTTTTTGAGGGGGGGGAGGAGCAGCCACATACCTCAATGGATTAAAGCAGCTGCAAGCAAGTACAGGAGCCAAAGGTTCGATCCCCAGCCCTGCTATACCAACCCTGTCTCCAGGGTACACTGAGACACAACTGAGACTGGGTGTGGTGGTACACCTATAATCCCAGCTCTTGGGAGGCTGTAAACAAACGAATCACTATGAGTCCCATCTAGTAGTGAGACCCTGAACACCCTGTAGAACCTTCCCTAAAATACAAAAAAAAAAAAAAAAAAAGGCGGGGGGAGCCAGTGAGATAGCTCAGCAGACTAAGCGCCTGCTTTTGCATGCTTAGGGACCAGGGTTCATCCTCGGTCCCACATACCCCACCAGCCACACCCCCAGGGCACAGCAACTGAGTCCAGGTGTGGTGGGCACACCTATAATGCCAGTGCTGGGGAG
>PVJA010003633.1:38085-93517 GCA_004027025.1 Myocastor coypus
AAAAAAAAAAAAAAAAAAAAAAAAAAAAAAAAAAAAAAAAAAAAAAAAAAAAAAAAAAAAAAAAAAAAAAAAAAAAAAAAAAAAAAAAAAAAAAAAAAAAAAAAAAAAAAAAAAAAAAAAAAAAAATGAGGTGAAATGGAACAAGATACATTTTTAATTATAGTCTGTTGGAAAAAGCAAGATTCAAGGCCTAGGATGCATCTCAGTGGCACAGCACCTGCCTGACAACCTCAAGGCCCTGAGTTCAGTTTCCAGTACCAAAGAAAAGAAATGCAAGTTTGGGAAATAAATGGCCCTGGTTACTTTTCTCTCGCTGCTGAAACAAAATGCCAGACACCCAAAATTCAGGAAGAAAAGGTTTATCGAGCTCACACTTAGTGGAGGTTTCAGTTCACACGTGGCTGGCTCCAAGGCTGAGTAGCACATGGGGGAGGGCAGCCACTCATGGCAGCGGAAAACAGCAAAGAGCAAAGGGAGGAACAGCAGCAGCTGTGGCCTTTTGCAGGCCTCTCTCCCCTCCTGACACTGCATGCGGGCTCTGCACCCCAGAGTGGGTGTAGCGCTCACATCCATAGTCCCAGCGCTAGACTGTGAATTAGCCACAAATTCTAGAAGCCGCCCCAGTGACTACATGAGGCTTTGGGGCAACAGCTAGACACAAAGCATAAATCTAACACCCTTAAGAGAGGAATGGTTAATTCAAATATGGTTCAAAAATTAAATGGAAGACCAGACAAGGGAGGGACGAGGAGAACGGAGGCAAGGAAGGTTTCTATGGACTGGGGAAGGGTCCCAGACTCATCAAGTAGCAGAAGCACATGCAGGAAAACAGGTTTGAAGGCTTCCAGTAAATGAGGGGCCACGACTGCTAACAGCATCTTCAAGTTTGTCTTAAAACACACCGAGGAATTCCAGAAAGATACATGGAAAACCACAGGACTGGAAGGACAGCATAGACAGCAGTCAACTTTTGAGTGAGTGCCTTTTAATAACTGCTTTTCCTTCTGAGCAGTGTGGCAGGATTATGTAACAGATCAATAGTACAAGTTCGTAAAACACAGTGTGGCAGCTCTCCCTGTTACCAGGCCCATAGGGCAGGGGGGCCCGAGCTGCACTTGTGCCTCCCTCCCTCGCAGGGCTCCTATGCTCCTCGCCCAGTCATCCTTCCCCACCTCAGGGACCTTCAGTGCTCCCTGCAAGCCCTGGAGCAACAGCCCTCCTCCTCCCACGTGACCTGCTGCCAGACCTGCAGCTCTTAGAGGAGGAGACAGGCGGAAGCAACGACAGAGCCGTGCTCAGAGCCTGCGCTGGGAAACCTGCAGGGGCTGCGGTGAAGGCAGGGGTGGCAGCCTTGGCTTTAACCTGTGACGGTGGCTGCCAGTGCCCCCATACAGCATGCTTCCTCAAACAACCTGGCCAGGCCTGGGCCTTGACACCACTTCTGCACAGAAGGCCAGCACATCGCTGACACCAGCAGAGTCCTCTCCACACCCTGTCCACATGGAGGGCCTGGAGGGCATCTGATCCTCCCTGCTCCACCCCCTCTTCTGCCTTGCCCACAGTTCAACCACACCAGACGGTCGAGTCACCTTCAGGCAGAAGTGATTTGTGAAACCAGAGCCCGGGAAGCTGAGGTCCAGCTCCTTGGCCACACTGGCCACAACTGGTCCTGCAGTCACCGCAGGCCCTGGGGCATCCAGGACTATGCAGGCAGCCACCTCCACTTAGACCCTGGCCCGACTCATCCGCACCCAGCATGGGGCAGGACCTTCTCTGCCCCTCTCCACTGTTGACCCCCCATAACCGCCACAGCACCTTCCTGGGGCAACAGCACTTCCACCACTTCAAGTGCGGTTCCTGCACAGCTCCTTGGCCTCTCCACAATCCACTTACACCAAGTCCTTCAGCCACAGCTTGCAAAGCCATCGGAACCACTTCTTTGACCTTGAGCACCTCACCTGTCCAAACTCTTTGTCAAGAAATTCCTACAGCAATCCACGTGCTTTCCATTTGCAAAAGAACTCTGTTTTAGGTTTTCAGCATCTCTCCTCTTCAGGGGAAATGAGGGATAGGGAATTAGTTTAAAATATTTAATTCATAACCCCAGCTCTTGGGAGGCTATAACAGGTGGATCACTATGAGTCCGACTGATCTAGTAGTGAGACCCTGAACACCCTGTAGACCCTTCCCTAAAATACAAAAATAAATAAATAAATAAATTTAAAAAAAAATAAAATATAAGATGCATTTAAAAAAATAAAATAAAATATTTAATTCATACATAAAACAACTGCTTTTCATGCATTTAAAGCAAAGCCTTAGCATGTCATGGTGGTACACACCTGAGTCCTACCACTCTGGGAGGCTGAGGCAGGAGGGCAACAATTGAGTGAAATTTGGGTAATTTAGTGAAACTAAGTCTCCAAATAAAAAGTTAAAAATGGACTGGAGATGCAGCTCAGTGCAAAGGCCTGGTTTCTACCCCCAGTGCTACAGACAGACAGACAGACAGACAGAGACAGGGAGAGAGGCAGAGAGGCAAAGAGACAGGCAGAGGCAGAGAGAAAAGGGAAAAGGGAAAGAAAACAGCAGGGAGGGGGGTCAGGTCCTCAGGGAGCACAGTCAAGCCACCCCACCCCCCAGGTAAGCATGAGACAATGCCAGGCTGAGAGCCCTCCTGGCACTGACGCCCTCCCCACATGGCGGTCTCACGCCCGCCCACCTGGAGCTGCACCCCTGCCCTCCCACACCTTTCCTGTGGGTTCTGGGTCAGCAGAGCAGCTGGCAGCCCAGCTCCAGGTTGTTGGAAAATGCCCCACCCCCAGCCAACCTTCCTGAAAGGGAGAAACCAAGCACCTTGCTCCTGGCCCACAGCCGCGCTCTCACTTCCCCTTCACCAGCAGGACCCGCACTGGGCTTCGCACCGCCACTGCACACTTCTCTCTCGTTCCCTGCAAGTGGACAAAGCACCAGAACCGAGCCCGCCCTGCGGGCGTGCTCCTCACTCAGGACAGCACGGCCCAACTGCATCAGGGCTCCAGGCACATCACCAGCACCAGTGTCCCTGAAACACAAGGCCGGGGCCCTGTTAATCAGCCCAGGGTTACTGCTCTCTGGAAGCATCCCCTCCTCGGCTGGCCCCATCTTCCAGAAGCAGCTGCTCTCAGTTCTCGCTGCAGCTAAGCTACCCTAGTAAGCCGTCGCTCCTATCACAGGGCTGCTGAAAGCCAAGCACTGCACTTCAGACAGGCTCCGTGAACTCCGTCTACCGAGAGCCACGCGTCCCAGGGGCCTGTTAGAGGTCTCCACGAAATCACATTTCTAATCAGAATAAACCAGGCTCCCAAGTGGAGCTGCAGTGGACAGGGGTATAAGCAACAGAGACAGAGGCACAGTCCAGCTGGCATGCTGACTACCAGCCTCTTCCAGAAACGACTGAAGACTACAGGATTTCCGTTGTTGTTGTTGTTGTTATAATAATGACAGTCTTTATTCTAGGGTTGGGACAACATCTAATTTATGCAAATACTCCAGCTTCCAAACATGGTCACAGTCTATGGACTTAGCCCGGAGGTATGTGGTGGAAAGGCGTGGGTTTGGTTCCCAGGCAGCTTTGAGAAGAGCTTGACTATGCCTGGGTCCCCCACCCCACCTCACCCTGCCCCACCCACTGCTGCCATCTCAGCAAACCTGAGGGAGGGGTGAAGGGCTCCCCTGCCTCTCAGGGCCCCCACAGGACACACAGTCACCAAAACACACCTTCAGCACCAGCCTCCTTTCACCTGGCAAGCGACTCCCAACAGTGCCCAGAAAGTTCTATACTGGTTCTCAACCTTTCTAATGCTGTGATCCCGCAATACGGTTCCTCATGTTGTGGTGACCCCAAACCAAAAAATATTTTTTGTGGCTACTTCAAAACTGTAGTTGTGCTACAGTTATGATTCGGAACAGCTTTAGGCGACTCCTGTGTTTTGGTCATTCGACCCCTGCTGGGGTCGCGACCCACAGGTTGAGAACCGCTGCCTACAGAGAGCACTCTGCTGTCCCAAAACTCATCACCTGCCAAGGGCGGCAGGAGAATGTGCTGCCCATGACAAAATCCTGCTCTGCTCCACCTCAGCTCCCCGAGGACAGATGCTCCCACTCTGCAGATGTGAGCACAGCTGGAGAAAAGCCTGCCTGAGCTCCAGGCTGCACAGTGCGCGGCTATGCGTGCGGATGGCAGGAAGCCCTCGGCAGCCACAGCAATGCTCCAGGTCCAACCACACGTGGAGCTTGCTCAGAGACTGGTCCACAGGAGGAACAAGCCCTGCAGAGAACTGGCTTTCCAGGAAACATGACAGGAGGGAAAACGCTCAGCTCAGCTAAGGAGGAATTCCCAGTTTCCAAGAAGACCGGATGTCCAAGGGGTCTGTAACCAACTCCACAGCCCATTTCCTTTGGGGCAGGAAAGCACCTTCAAACCTAGCACAGTGGCTCACGCGATTTTCCCGTAACTGCAACAGAATACACGTACGCATGTCCCTAAAACCTGTTCAGCCACTCCCCCATGGGCACTTGCTCCGGGGTGTTTCAGGAGGTTGGAATCCACTTTTCTGTCACTCAAGAGCACTCATGGTAACACACTGGCAACAGCTCAGCTATTCCATATAAGCCAAACCACAAAGACACCCAGGCTGCCCCTCATGCATCGTGGAGTAAAAAGTGCACAAAAGAAGTATTTCCACAATTGAAACTATCATTTTCAGGTAGCCTCACAACCTCTCCATTGAAGCCTGTACACAGTGAGCTCCAGAAGGGCCCTGCTCGCAGAGGTCACCTGCATGTCACAGCCCCAAACCTCAAGAGGAACGTGGCCTAGGGTGGGCATGTCACCCGACTTTTCCCTCACTTGCATAGAGTCTCAGCTACGCACCTTGGATTTATAGTGACCCTCTGTGTCTCAGCACAGGGATTACAAGTGTGCGCCACCACGTCCAGTTTCAGGGCTGGCATGGTATGCAGTACCAGGGATCAAACTCTGGACCTTGGGCTTGCCAGACAGCCACTCAGACAGCTGAGCTATCTCCCTAGCTCCAAAGGGGTCTGAATGTGTATGGTGACTTTGGCCCTTCTCTTTCGGTTCTAAAGGACATGTACATCTTACTTCCAGAATGACAGCTTTAGTTTAAGCATCAGAGGCCTCATCTTCCAGATGACACAAATCCCTTGCTGAGTCTTCAGGGTGACCAAATGCACATTCACCTAGCCAGGAAACAACATGCTACTAACCAAGAAAGTACCTGTTGTGTTCTGTGTCTCGTGCCATTCAATCACTCGTGGGGGTCCACGTGCTCCAGCTGCTTTAGCCAGATGCATGATCAGCAAACGTCTCCCACACTTCCCCTTACGCTCTGAAGCTGTGCTGCACAGGAGTAAGCGAACCCCACGTGTGTCCTGTGTCTCCTTTCTCAGAATGGGTGGAAGAAGTTAACCCTAAGCCTAAAGACGGGAGAGTCCATCTAGACATTAAAAACTTCTCTCAGGCAAATGTTCCTGACTTATCATGATCTCCGGCGATGTGAGGCAGGGTAGACAATGTGGCAACGTGGGCCCTAGACTCACAAGCTACCTAGGAGTGATGCCAGCCCTGGCCCATAGACACGCACGGACGCTCGCCTCAAGGGCACCCAAGCTCAGGGCTGCTTGCTATGCACTGCTGAAGAACTCAGCCCCAAGGCAGGAGCAACCCGGTAGTGAAAGTGCCGAGGTCAGGATATGGACCCACTCCTCCACCCACACCGCAGGAGCTTGAAGCCAGGAAACTTCTGCATCCTGTGTCCCTTCCTGATGGCTCCAATGTGCCCTCAGCAATACAACTAATGCGTGCAGACTGACCAACTTGCCAACACCCAATGTGCAACACTTCTTTTCAGCAGCCGAGGAGGGACATTTTTGTTTTACTGGGATGTTTTCCAACATTTCATCTGACTGGCTCAAAAAGTAACCTAATCTGTGGTCCCACAAATGGGGGCAATACTTTCCCTAGCAAATGAGAAACTCCCTCCGCCGTGCTTGTGCTTGGGAACCGGGTCAGCACCAGGGACAGGAAGTGCAGTCTCAGATGGGTGCTGTGGAGCAGCCCGGAATACAGAGGGATCATAATAAGCTCAACCAGCCTAGGCGACGCATTGACTCGGCAAGACCCTGCCTCAAATTAAACAACTAAGGGGCCTGGGGGTGAGGCTTAGCGAAAGGCCCAGGGTTCAGTCTCCACCACCATCCTCCAAAAAGGTGCACAGTTTTTTTAAAAAAAAAAAAAAAAATAGATTATAGGCTTAAGCATGCAGGAGAAAACTGTACTGGTCACCAAAAGGCACAATGACACATTTCAGTTCCTCAAAAACACGGCTTTGTCAAAATGCAGGCATCTTCAAATACAGAGCACATTTGCACGGCATATGATCTTCCTACAGTCTGAGAGACCTAGGCTCTAGAGAAGCCAGCAGCATTTTCGAGTCTGAGATCCAGTTCCTGCACCCTAAAGACGCCAGCTCCAACCCGGGTCGGGTCAGCGCGCAGAGGGCCAGGTGGTGGAGCTGTGCAGAGCAGAAGCGTGGCTGGGGCCCACACCAGGTCCTCACAACAGCTCACACTTGTGCAGACGGAGAGAGTCACAGCCCAGCCTGGAGCCCCTCAGCTGCACATCAGTTACAAAAGGACCTGCCAGGCCCAGCGTTTTCTCGTTGCAATCAGCAAGTACTCAATAATTCTTTACTGAAGGAAAAGCAAACAATAAACAATAAAAGCCAGCCATCAATCTTACCTCAGACCTCCCTCTGGGAGGCAAGGGCTTTGCTACCTACTGTGGAATTTATCGCTTGGTTTCCTGCAGTATGACAGACCTCCTGGAAGGTGTCAAGACATCAGGGACACATAGCAGGCAGCGGTTCACTTGTTGCCCCAGGTCTAGGCACAGGACACCTCCACCTGTCCTCTGTGCCGTCTGCTTCAGTCTGCTCACAAGAAGATTCCTCCTAGCTCCACTAGTAACAGGTAACTTGGGTCCCCTGTGTCACACAGGAGGGCTGAGTCAGCCACATGGGTTGTCTCCTGAAGCTGAGCTCAGTTCAAGGTCCCCGGCGCTGCCCACCAGGTGTGCACTGAGCCCTCATAATTTTCATCTGGAAGGCCAAGGTCCAGGTACTTGAGCTTCGGTCAATGAATAAAACCCTTCCTACCTTTTCCGTGCACTCTAACCTCTGAGAATGACCCAGCACTGACTCCTCCTCACTCAGTTTTCCATCTCACCAAACGCCCTGCTACTGCTCACAGATACAGAGTGGGGTACACGTCTGGTGGTGGAAAGAAAGTTCCACATTTTGCTGCTTAACAAAAATGAAAATGTGCGCATTCTAGTACAAGACTAAAGTACCAACAAATGCCTAAAACAAAGCCAGACATTTTAAAAATAATATCTGTCCAGAGCATGAATAAAGAAAAAGAGACAACTGAAGAAAATGAACAAAAGGAAAGTTTAAACAACTATCAAGTCTTCTGGCCAAGCAAAAAGGGCGTAATTAGCGATTTTAAGCTTATTTTGCTCAGAAAAAGATATGCTGACACACTTGGAAAGCATTCAGGATATAAACAAAAGTTAATAATGTTATTTCAAATTTTTTACAGCAAAACAAATTATTACTGCGTATGATCTGTTATGTTACATTTACACAATGATATCTGTAAAAACACATACTGCTTATATCATGCAGTGATGTAACAACAGGAATAACAAAAGAAATACTACTCGCGCTACAAAGCATGCACATACTAATATAAAGAGAACAATGTTACACAATACTGTTCACCAAAAAAAATAAAATAAACCCAGCCCTTCCAGATAAGGTCAGCGGTCCAGCCTGGCCCGAGGGCACTGCCGTCCAGGCCAAAGCTTCGGGTGCAAGGGCTGAGCAAGCATTCTGGGCGCAGACTCACACCCAGAAGTTACTTGAGGTAGAGTGAATGGCTCTGTACCAGAGTACCAACATTCCACCCCAAGGGCAAGTTCTCCAATTACTGGATTCGCTACAAACTAGAGAAGGATAGAAAGCCATCCAAACGCTGGATATGTGGCCCAAGAAAAGCTTCCCGTAACCAGGGCCCAGGCACCAAGTGTGGCGAAAGGCTTCGTGAGTCCTTCGAGGGTGCGCCCCTCTCCAGACTGCCACCTCTGGATTTGGATCGGGTCTCAAATTCCTTTTTTAAATTTTACTTTAATACAGGTGGATATTATTAATAATTATTAATAAAGTAATTAAAATGCTTACTTATGAGAAACAAAACAAAATTTCCTAATGGAGTAATTAGAAAATAAAATGGTTAATATATCATGATTTTTTTTTTTTTTTTTTTTTTGGAGGAACTGGGGATCAAACTCAGGACCTCGCACTTGCCAGGCAGGCACTTGTGCCCTTGAGCTATCTCCCGGGCCCCAAATACATCATGATTTTAAAAGAATGCCCAAAATGCTACTCAGAATATATCACATTCTTAAATTGATTGCAAGCAGAACATTTTAATCACCTAAAGTGCTAAAACTCTTTGTAGAGAACCACAGGCTAGAAGAAACCTCTACTCCAGACACTGTCTCCAAGATCGGGGAACTGAGACTACGGGCCCTGAACCACAAGGACACAGTCCCTGATTGGAAAGCCACATGCACCTGTCAGCAGATGGGACGCATCTTCCCAGGGCCAGGCTGGCCCCAGCCCTGCCATGGAAGAGTGAGGTCTTCCCCAAGGAACACAGGTCCTGGGCCACCACACATCAGAGCCACAGGAGTCTGGCAAAACTGAAGCACTGAGAGACCGGAGCCCTTCGCATGTGACAGCTGGCGGGCAATCGAGAAACCAGCTGAGCATCCCGGACCTTGGGTTACTGCCCTGTTGGAGGAAATCGAGAGGGTGCCAGTAAACTGCAGGACACGGCAGAGAACATAGTAAGTTAAGGGGGCCACTTGCCATGGGAAAAGTTAGTGATCCCCTGTCCAGAACTGGGGACTCCTCCCACGACCACCTGAGGCTCAGAACAGTGAGTGATCCAGCTGTGGGAAAGCTTACCTCTAAATATGAATTTCACCCTTCAAAGCTTAGGTACCCAACTTCAGCAAGACGTCCCCACCTGCAGCCTGCACTGCCACTGTGCTTGCTAGCTCCTGGCTCTCCCAGCACTCAGCCAGGCCCATTGGGTCCTGCCACAGACAGGGTGGAGGGACCCAAAGGAGTTTACAATGGGGCTTCTTTCTTTGCCTTTGCAAAGTATTGCACTGGCCCCTTAGCAATCCCGAGCCACAGTTTTATTGATGCTTTCACCACGAACATGCTCAACTATTATTTTCTGTTCTACTGTCCATGAAAGATGGAGACTCCTGGAGAAAGTTCACAGTGAGGAGACAATTAATGAACCACACAGATAAATTCTACTTATACTTACAGGTACACATGCGGTCAGCAACCCCGTGTCTCACCACACCTGCAACCAAAGCCCTGAGACACCTCAAACACCTCACCCGCTCCCCATGGAGGAGGCAGTGCAGGCCACTGTGCACCCCAGAACTGGACTATTTCACTTCAGATCTTAGAAGACGATAATACGAGCTCAGAGCTCTGAGACCTCAGAGCCGTGTGGCCAGCACTGCACAGCAGAGCCTCCTGGACCGGTGCCAGCAGAACAGAACCTCCACCTCTGAGGCCCGGCAGTGTCTCAAGCAGCCTGAGCTGCCCAAGTGCCCACAGGCCTGGACCTGTTCTCCCCCGTGCCCCACTTCTGCCACCAACGCCTGCCATCTACTTCTTAGTGTGTGTTAAGTGCTCCTGAGTGGGACAGTGGCATCAGGGGACCCTAACGCCTCTCTGGTGTGGGTGAAGTACAGCTGTGGTCCACTGCTGGGCTCAGTGGGTTGCTACTGCAGCTCAGTTCATCTGGTAGCAGCGGCTCCTCAAGTATTATTCTTTGTTGGCCACACTGCTATGCTAAGTCCTTCACGGATTCAGTTTTTTTCATGAATTTGAAATTGTCTTACTTCATCAATGTTTTACCTACAAATATCCAAAATTATGTGACCGGTCCTATCACTGACGTTTTCTTCCCTATGGACCTGAGGTAATTTGAGTTTAGAAAATTTTAGAAACTTGAGTGTCAATGTAAATTCAACAAGGAAGGCCCCAATAAATATCTCCATTCCAATAAACTTGTCTTTTTCACAAATATAGAACATGCTTTTATCAGTAAAATTTTGGCTAAGGTAATGGAAGGCCCTTAAACCTCATTAACTTGAAATTGAGGCTAAGCATTTGTCCATTTTGATCTTCATTATCTTATCTTTAACCAGGAGACTAGAAAACTCCCGTAAGTTTTATAGCCTTAAAATCCACAGGTGCCAGATGTGGTGGCACACACCTAGAATCCCAGCACTTGGCAGGCTGAGGCGAGAGGGTCATCTCAAGGCCAACCTGGCTCTACAGTGAGTTCAAGAGGAGCCTGGATTACATAGCCAAGACCCTGTCCCGAGAGCAAACAAGAAATCCACAGATCACAAGGACAACTGCTTCAGAAGTAAGCCCTCTGTTCAAAAAGTACAAGGGATACAACTGAAAGCCACAACACACACACCCCTTCTTCACCAAGAAGTCACTTTGGAGACAGTGATACCTGGCCACTTACCTGATGGCTTGCAGGGCTATGCAAGGTTTCCCAAAACCTTAATTATTAAGTTAGAACTGGTTATGTTGTGGCAAATGCACTTATTTAATTAAGTCAGTTATAAGAGATTTTTATATTATTACTGACATTTCCCCAAATCCCATCACCAATATTCAACTATTCAACTACCAAACTTCCCCCAGACGAAGTCCATCCCTAACAATAGCTGCTTCCCGCTTCGCTCACCCGCAGTGAGGCCCGCGGGACAGCAGAAGAGCGCAGGATAAGGAGCGCAGACTCACAGCTGAGCAGGAGCCAGCGTGGGGTGGGGAGGGGCGCCTGGGAGTGTCCTCCTAACCTTGCACAGCAAGGTGCGGAGCTGTCACTCACAGCTCTGCGGCAGAGCCAAGCACCACACCAAATGCAGCTGTGGAAAAGGCAGGCTGAGAAGCTGCATCTGTTCAGTCCCTGGCCTTCTCGCTAAGCTCCGCCTCCCACCTGCATACTCTTTTTTTTTTTTTTTTTTTTTTTTTCATTTATGTACTGGGTATAGGGTCTCACTACACAGTTCAGACTCCTGGTGGTCTTCCTGCTTTCAGCCTCCCCAGGGATTACAGGTGTGCGGCACCACACCGTACCCAGGGGTGGAGCTGGCAAAGTATACAGGATGGAGGATCGAGCCCTTATTCTTTTTTTTTTTTTTTTTTTTTTTTGAGAGTCTTGCTAAATCACTAAGTTGCTCAGGCTGAGCTCAAGCTCACAATCTTCCTGCCTCAGTCTCCCACAGTGCCACCATGCCCAGCCTAATTACAACATTTTAAGTCTTCCCAATTCTGAAATTAACAACAGTGAGATCCTTCCAACTGCAGGACAAACAGCTGACGTTCTTAGAAGTACTACTGGTATAGGAAAAAGACAAGATACGAGGTTGGGAAATTTTGAAACCAGAGGTCAAATTCGACCATACCAAAGTCTGACTATCACACCTACTACTTCAGTCACTGTTTCTGAGGTGACACACACAAGGATTGAGCGTGGATGACAACAGCCATGCCACATCTGGGCAGAAAACACCAAGTGTAGGCCATGACAGTGTCTCCAAAGCTAGAAACTAAGGACTAAAAACTAAGAGTTTAGCAGCTGCTTTCTAAAACAAGGCAAGAACTCCGCAATAGAACAGATGCCCCTCACACCAAGGCCAGGATCATGAGGCATCGTGGGCCTCACACCTTCCTCACCCTAGGGTGCCAGAGCTGTGCGCTGGTGGCTCCGAGCCTTGAACTGCAGTTGAACCTCTGCCAACCCGGGGCTGCTGCCTGACCACGGTCAGCCCCTCCCGAAAGATGTCTAGACTCGGTGTCTGAGCACTGAAGGGGCCCTGCCTCGTCTCTGCTCAGACCACCTCCCCGGCTCCCCAGGAAGAAAGCCTGAGACATCACCTTGTAACTCAGCCACCGCCAGAGCCCCTGCACACGGGTGACTTGGCCCTGCCCACACCCTTCTCTGCTGCTGCTGCTGCTGCTGCTGCTGCCCACGTCGGCTCCAGCACTGCCGGGCTGAAACCACCTCCCTACTGCTCCTGTGGTTCCTGAGACTCCAGTCACTTCCTCACCTCCCTTCCCTGCCCTCACAGAGCCTGGTGGCGGTGGCAGGGACCCGATGCCACGATGGGGCCTCAGGCCACAGAACTATGCTCTCCAAAACGGTCGCAGCAGTCTTCCGGCAGCTGCCCACTTCGTGTTTTCACTAGCAACCACAGGCCTCCCACCTCTCCCCTCTAGGTGCTGCATTTTACCATAATGTACACAGAGGAGCAATTAAGTTCCAGGCAACATTAAAGAGCCAACAACGCACAACTGATGTAAGTATCAGAGAACTAAGTAGGGTAACGGCTTAGCCCAGGAGCAAGTCTTTCCCCAGTGACTCGAGGGCACCAGCACCTAATTCACATTGGGAGGGAATCAGTGGAAGCAGAGAGGGAGGAGGCAAAGCAGGACACGTGGCCCTGAGGTCCGACCAGCACCACAGGAAGCAGCCATCCTGCCCAGGCTGCACTAGAAGGCCGCCGCATCTCCACGGAGCCCAAAAAGGATGAGACACAAACACACCACAGCTCTTGGTCAGGCGGCACGCAGTGAGTGCAGCACAGGCAGAGAGGAACCTGTGGCACAATGGCAGCTTGGAGGGTGCAAAGGGCAGGGGAATAAACATGCACGTCAGGGTAGAGCACCTGCCCAGCACATGGGAGGCCCTGGGCCCGACCCCAGCACCAAGTGCACGTATGCTGAGGTGTGGGACTTTTGAGACAAGACCCCCCAACCCAGCACCCCAACTCCAGGGCACATGGCACTCTTACCCAGTGGCCCAGCCTCTGAAACATGACCCGCTGTGTCAGACTAGCAGCCCTGGTGGAGACCACAGTGTGTCACGAAAGCTGAAGGGAAGGAGTCCCCGGGCTCCACAAGAGACACGGAAATACACGGAAGCTGCAGCAGCCAGAGCCTAGGAAGAGGAGGAGCCTGAGCTAGACCACATCCTGCACAGCAAGCCTCACGCAGGCACCCAGCTTGCAGCGGTCACCGCGTGGCCTCCAGCAGGGTCACGGCCTGCATAGCAAATGACACCTGACAACTAAGCAGAAAACCCACCCAGACAAAGCCCATGCACACTTCCAATGGGCTCCTGGTGCTGTGGGCCATGCAGTCAACACCACACCCTCCCCATCCCAGCCCAGCCAGTGTCAGCTCTGTGCACGCGAGAAACACTGGATCCTCAGGTCACAGGAAGTCCACGGCTCGTGGTCAGGACCTATAGGGCCACCTGTCAGAGCTGGATACTGCCTCAAGTTCTCAGAAGCCCCAGATCCCTGCACGTTAAAAACCTCCATAGTGTCCCAAGAGTGACTTCCTCCCACGTCCTCTCTGCACACAGCTGAGAATGTGGCAGCTGACCTCTGTTCACAAGGGTTACACAGCTCTAGCAAATTTCAGGGGCCCATGAAAGCCTCTCCGGATGGAGCAGTCACCAAGACTAGCAGGAGTCGCATTCTGTGACCGACAGCCCTGGCCAGTCTGTCTCAAGGCATCCCTGAAGGGGACCCACACCTGTGCCTGCAGCGCAGATGTGCACAGGGGACCTTACAGGGACTGCTGAGCATCCCCAGATCCTGACCCTGGCAAGGCACATCTTACCCCAAAGTTTCATATACCTTATGATGCCAGGTGGAAGACGGGGAACCAGGGACACACTGAGCAGGTGCTGGAGCTGCTGTCGGCACTGTCCTCACAGTGCCACACTGCCTCACTGCACAGGGGCCAAACCCACAAAGCCAAATTCCTGAGCTGCTGCTGAGAAGCCCATAAAAAGCAATGCTATTTCTAACTAAAAAGACACCATCGAGCAGCAGGAATCTCTAAAAGGCTTACTTTTATATTTTGTGCCCACACCCCAAGCTAGCCTCGCCCACAAAAGTTTCAGGTGGAAAATCTGCCTGCTCTGGACACCATAACAATACTGCGTGCACATCAACGGCACAAGCAGCAAGCTGCCTGGACACGAGGCAAACGTAAGCCATGTGTGCCAGACTGTTCTGGGCACCCACTTGAGGAAACAGTGCTCTTTCATAACAGGACAGAACTCACGAACAGGCTGGACAATTCCCAAGCTCCCGGGCACAGACGGTGACCGAGCCCATGTGTGTCCTTCATTGAGCTTCACACCCACTTGCTGGCCTCCCTGCAGGGACCTAGCGACATGCAGCATCCTGTGCCCTCCCTACACACACAAGCACAGGTAGCAGGAGGAGCGGGGACCAGGAGGCTGCGTGAGGCCAGAGGAACCTAGGAACCACTTCAAACGCCAAGGGATCCCAGAACCAGGAGCGAGGGCCCGCCAGGGGTGGTCTCCCTCTGACCGACGGCCTGCAAGGCAGCAGAGGCCCCCCGCGCCAGGTGCTTCCTGCAGATGGAAATTCCGAGGCAGCCTCCATGAGAGCCCAACTCAAGCAGACCCAAGTGTTCCCTAGGTTAGAGACCCAGGCAGGGTCACACCACCGCTCGCGCTGTTTCGGGCAGTTGTGCTTTCACAGCTCCACCAGTCCATCGTGCAGCACTGGCAACAGCTCTGTGCATGGCTGGTGGGTATAAGCTCTGTTTTCTGGGCCAACATAGATGGCAGATTACTGCCATCAAAGACAATACATGGCTGCCTTAGATTTTTAGTCCAAACTTTCAAACAGCCATGACTGGGAAGTGCAGTTTGGGGCCCATGGCCTACACTGGGACCACTGCTCTCACCTGGGATACCTGTCCTCACCACAGACTGAGGGGACTAAAGAACCGGGAAGCTCCGTCCAAGTTCTGTCTGTGCTGAGGGCCAACCAGGTCTGAGTCTGAGCTGCTCTCCTGGTGTGTGTGTCGGGGGGGCGGCGGACCACAGCTCCTCGGGCCCTGGGCTGCACTCTGCTCATCCGGTGCTGGCGCTGCCCTATGCCCACCTTCCACAGGCGTCCCCAGGTCCCCCCTCAGCCAAGCCCCCCTGGCCCTGTCCTCTGCCAGCTGCCTGTATGTTAGGAAGAAGGAACCAGCTGTGCTTCACTCAGCAGAGCTGTGCCTCGAGTGCCGACCTGGCATCTCTCACACAACCCACGGGATAGAGCGCATCCGTGAAGGAAATAAGAGCTGGCACTCCGACAGCTAGGGCTGTGGGTTAACAGGGCGAATGAAAACAGCAGGACCAGAACTCCAGCCAAGGCCCATCTTCTGACTGCACCTTACAAACACAACCCTATAAACAGCAGGCACATGTCTTCAGACTCATCAGAAGCACATTAATTAGTTCCAACCTAATGTGGAGACTGCATCTCATAGGAAGACCAAGTCCACACTCCCTGGGAAGGAAGACAGGCGCATCCTGTCACTACACAGAATGCACCCAGGCCACCTGTTCCTCGCAGCTCTGAGGACATGTCACACACAGGCCAGCTGCTTACAGATGGTTTCATAAGTGGCAGAGAGAATGTGAACTCCAGGACAAGCCATTGTAAAAACCAGTTCAGAAAGGGTCCAAAAGTTCTAGACTCATCCAGGTCTGCTGAGAGCCCCTGCGCTGTGTGGAAGTGTGGAGCTCTGCAGAGAGGAGCTCCGCTCCTTAACAGAGGTTCAGAGGGAGAAGCACAGCTGGGGTTTCGCCCGAAAGCGTAGCTCAGAAAATGTTTTCCATTACCAGTTCTGAAAGTTTCTTAAAATAACTGACAGAATGAGGTTACCCCAAATAAGGAAGGAAACCAGGTACTTATGTCATCTCCGAGAATCACTGCTACTTTTGCCAAAACCTCGGGAACCCAGGTTCACGGTCCCCTGGGGCAGGTCCAGTGCTGTGGACAGTTACTGAGTGAGGCTCAACTGGGAACAGCTTGAGCTCGCAGTGGCAAGCCCAGGGACAGACGACGCTGCCCCAGACCTTCACCGGCCCTGGCGGGAAAGAGCCGCTGCACAGGGCTCAGGGCCCAATTACAAGAGGAAAAGAGGCGCTCGCCGAAGGGTGGCCAAAGGCTCTCCAATGCCATGCTGTCCATCGGGCCAGGAGGCCGGCACAGGAGATGAGTGAGGCAAAGCCGGCCTGGGAAACGGCCACCGCAGGATCCCAAGACAGCGCCAAAAATTCCCAAGACCCGTACACGGAGACACGGAGATGGCACAGAGGAGAGGAGAGGCCACCACAGCCACTACAGCGACCCTTCGCAGCTGCCCACCCTGCGTCTCCTGCACATAAAGGGTGCCTTGATTTTATCTTTTATCCTTTCTTCCCCTTGTCTGGCCCCAGTTCTCTCTACAGATCTACTTTTTCCCCTTTACCCCTTCACTCTCCCTTTCCAAATAACCTTTTTGGTCTCCTCCAGCTCCTTGTCCAAGGCAAGAAGGACCTGAAATACTTTAAACTGACAAGCCACTCGTAAGGAGCTACCTGACCACAGGGATCCCCCAGGCGCACATTTGATCCCGACTGTAAAGCCCAAGAATGCCCCCCCCATTCTGTGGGAGCTCACTGAGTGGCACCAGTGTCTAGATATTTGACAAGGAAAACACTCAGGAAAGAAACACAGATGCGCTGCACACCTGGCTCCTCCCACCTCGGGGTGCTGCGTGCGCAAGGCGCCACACACAGCCTGCCCTGCGCATGGCCTGCCTCTTCACCACCTACGGTTTTAGGAAAGATCCAAACTAAAAGTCAAGGGCCCGTGGGCCTCAGGGAGGGCACACACTGAGTCCTTCCTGATTCTCCAGCTGCTTCATCTGCTTCCAACAGCACCATAGACAGAAAGGCCTGGCTCTGCACCTCGAACTCTGAGGCACAGACTGCACTCTTTGGCTGACAAGTGCTACTGAGCTCCCTGACTCAGCTGGCGTGTTCCAGACCAGGCAGGCAGGCAAGCGGGTGGGCCGGGCCCCTGCCAGCCCAGATTCTCAGGTGGGATTTGTGCTTTCTGTTAGCAGTGGGTCATGCTGCCCAGCACACGAAACAGGTAGAAAAGAACTTGCACCTCACAGAACGTCTCACCTTTACCTGCATGACTCCCTCATTTGCTGTTTCCCAATGGCAAGGAAGCCTGGCAATTCACTAGGTCAAGAACAGTGAAAATCACAGCAGCACAGGCAAAAGAGGTCAGGGCAGAGAGAGGGAGGGAGGGACGTGCCTGGCCCCTGGCACCCTCCTTCTCCACGTCTTGGCCAGCACCAGGCCCCCGGCCTGAGGATGGCAGCAAGGACACCTGTGTCGTCTGAGCAGCTGGTTCTAGACACCCCAGGCAGGTCCAGCCCCGGCCTGTCACCCCCACAGACACACATGGGTGCACACAGACACATGGATGCCAAACTGGCTGCAGTACCACAGAGCCAGCAGTGCCGGGTGAGCTTGGCTTCTGGTGAGTCACGCCCTTTCCAGACCCACAAAGCACAAATTGACAGAAGGTCTGGTACTCAGAGAAAGAGGACAGCGTAGGCATTAGGTCTCCACAAAAGACAGGCACCTTCAGGGGACACAGGAAGAGCTGGCTGGGTTCCCACATGCCACGCTGGAGGCTCCAGAGTCTCAAGAGCCCAAATGTCCTTTCCACACGATAAAAGCGGGGTCCTCCAGGACAGAGAAGCTTGCCCATACTGGGCAGCCCTAAAGGACGTGCTCCTGGCGAGGCTGCACCCCTTATGCTCCTGGGCGGGATGCTGCAGGTGCACCTGCCTCCTGTGCGTGAGGCAGAGCGAGAGTGACAGGAAGGGAGGTGAGCACGTTTTTGTTGTTTCTGCAAGGCTGGGAGAGACACAGGGCCTCGAGCGTAACAGGCAGACCTAAGTCAAGGTCGAGACCCTGCTTATCAGCAAACTAAAGGAAAATGCGAGCTCCAGAGAGATCCGGCAGCAGACTTCCTTCCTTTGCCAGGCAGGGCAGGATTCCTCCGGCCGGCTAGGCCCAGGCCTTGTGAAGTGCAGCCATGGAAAACACCTTTAAGCCTGAGGTGGAGGAGAGAAGCATCCCGTGGAAACTTGGGACAGGAAAAGCCACAAGGCTGCTTCCAGAGCGCCTAATGCTACAGAAAGAGTATGGACAGAGGCTTCCTCCCCAGCCCTTCATTCCTGTGCCGTTTTCAGAAGCTGAAGATGGTCCACACTCCTACGCTGCGACAAGAACACACCTGGACTCACGGATTTCAGAAACTCTGTGCGTGTGTGTGTGTGTGTGTGTGTGTGTGTGTGTGCGCGCACGCGCGCGCCTCTCTGGCCCCATACATGACACTTTGTTTTTATTTTGTTATTCACACGAGTCCCTTTGGAGATACAACTCAGTCTGTCACACATCCATAGGAACCCGTCCCTGGGGCAGGAGGCCAAGGGAAGGACTCAGGCCACACCGTCTGTGGCGACCACAGCAGAAGCCTGGTCTCCGAGTGTCAGGGCTAGTAACTGCAAATGCGGGTTCCACCTTGAGGTCACCATGGAAACCTCAGTGTTTCACCTTCAGCACTAACAAAGTCCTCTGTTGTGAAAGGCCACACCCACAGGGATCAGCTTGAGCAGCTGATACTGATATTTGGTCTGCAGAATGTCTTCCAAACATCCTGTGTTCCTCACTCGGCCTCACGGGGCATGCGCTGTCCAAGTCTCCACCCTATCCTTTCTCGGGAAGCTCCCCTAGAATATCACCCTTGGAGGCCAGGCCTCTTATTCCTGGGATTTTCACTGCTGCACCCCACTCTCTCCTCTGCACCCCACAATGTAACAGAGCTCCATGCCCAGATACCTCAGCAGAAAAGTCAAGGTGAACGCCTAACATCAGGTCACAACCTCTCATCTGAAGACACTCAGAGCCCAAAGCCTGGCCCCAGCTGCGACAAGAAAGAAGTGAAAGTCTTGAGGTGGCCGCGCCGAGGGGTGAAGGCTGGGCCTCCTGCCTTAGCAACCAAGGCACACACTGTCTTCAGAGTCCGCACAGTGGGATGGCACCTGCCTCAGTTGCCGAAGACTGATGTCGGCCACCTGCAGAGCAGCCAGCACCACTGGGCCCAGGCCTCCATGCGCCACCGAGCAGAAGGAAGGCTCGGTAGACAAGTGGCAGAGGAAGTAGCCACGAAGCATGATGAGCGTCCCCTGGGCTGGAAGGTCTGCCACACTCCAACCACACACATTCTGAGCTTCTGACTTCACAACACAAAGAAGCAGAAGATGTCAACACTGCTGAAGTTAACAGCACAGAAAGCCAGTTCTGAAGTCATTTTAGTCTCCCGCAGGACTGACCAACTACAGCTGGGTATACACTTAGATTTGTAAATGTCTGTGTAAAAATGTGTAACTGCCTTTATCACATCGTATAGGGACTTATTAGACTATCCATGATTGATGGAAAATACTGATTCCAAGTGAAGTGTAAGATGTTTGATATTCAGAAAAAAAAAAAGAAAAGAAAAATAAAAATATGAAAGATGTTTAATATTCAGAAAGACAGTGGTATGAAGCTTAAGTACCTACATCATACAGTACTAGCACCACAAAGCTTCTCTCCTGGAGGGTTAAGAATGTAAAATTAGAGTAGAGTCATTTTAGCCTTAACTAACTTTCACTGGAATCCAATTATTTAAGTCTGTCCATGGTATCATGCGTTCACTAGAATGGTTTAAGAACTGCCATTCCCTACCCCCACCACTGGTGAATGGCGAAATAGGTGCCAATTGCTGACGGCTAGATACACGTGTACTCATGGCTCTGGTCATTGTCCATGCACAGAGCATGACACAGAGCATGTCTCTTTACCACGCTTATCAGTTCAGCTGTCGACTATTTCAATTCAGTATGTCCGTGCATATGTACACATACATGCACAGGCTTATGACATGTAAACACACACAGGGATCACATTTTTAGATTTCCACAAACAATAATTAGCTGTGTGGTCTGAGGCATACTTGCTACCTTCCGCCAGCAGGCCTGCCTGCAGAGAGGAGCAAGCTCTCAGCTGCCAGCTGAATTCATGATGCCCGGGAGGATGGCCCTCACAGCGCAGCCCATAGGACTCCTGAACTGGCTGGGAGCAGGATGGAGCAGAACCTTCTCTGCTGGTGCCCCAAATTCTCCAGTAAGGCCTGGAATCCAAAATTCGGAAGCCACCTGATGAAAACACCCTATGCTAAGAAAGTACCTCTGCGCCACTCGCCCTCTGAGGGGCCTGGTGCAAGCATGGCTGTGGCCTCCAGAGGGGGTGGCAAGGCCTGCAGTTCTGCTCTGACATGCTCCCAGGAAATAGGGGCACTGGCAGGGCCAGGAGCAGAAGTCACTGCCGTGACGTGCCAGCCTGCTACGAGGGAAGATACGTCGGCAACAGCAGCGTGGACATTCTAGACGGAGGGGACACTGCAGAGCAGCACAGAGGACTGCGAGGACACCAGCAGAGGGGCAGAAAGCACCCGGAGCACAGCACCACCCAGAGACAAAAAGCGAGCATGGCCTCCCCCGCCACCTTGACAGAGCAAGTGTCCGCACCACATCTAAAGGGCTAAAAGATCACGTGACGACATCAGCTGAGACACCACTCAGGGGCTCTGGCAGAGGGGGTGACCGCCCAGGGGACAAGGACAGAGGCAGCCTCCAAACATCCCCAGGTGAACTGGCCACCTTTTGCACAAGTGGACGGGTCCTTCTCTGGCCCGAGCGCCTGATCAGCAATGGCCTACAAGCCACTCGCCCCAGTCTGCAGGCCCCCAGATTCTGTTACCAAGCTCCTCTTCACTCAACACCATGCTCAGGGACATTTACCAGCACCTTCTCCAGAGACCCCTGACTAAGCGGCTGTTGAGCTGAAATCCAGCCCCAGGCAGACGCTGCTGCTCACCAGCTGAAATCCGGACGGGCTCCCCTCCACCCGCCCTCCGCCCTGCTGGACTGCCAAGGCCAGCCCTGCCCTAAGAGCCCTTCTTCTGCGTCTCACCAAACTCAGCCCGGAACATCGCAAACTGGTTTGCTAGCTTCCATACTTGCTATAAAATTTCTACTTCTGCAAAACCAATTTCAACTTAAAAAAGCAAAACTAACCTTCCAGGTTTTCATATTGTCCAATTTCTTCATAATACAGGGTAAAAATGGAAGACGAGAAAGCGGTTGCTGGCAAACAGTATCACTCACTGCTGCATTTTGAAATGGCATCTACCTCTAAGTTCTGGAAAGTTTTTAAAAAGTGGACACAACCAAACAATGGCTATGCAGAGAGCTGAAGTCTGGTTATTTAAAAGCATTTGTTCTAGGACCTCTTAGCTGAGAGTGTTTTCATGAAAATCCATCCAAGCCATTAGTGTTCAGACTGTTTGCAGGTTTACAGTACAACACTAGGTACTTCTCAGCATTTTAGGGTGTTTCTTGGCACACTGCACTCTGAAGTCAAAGGCAGAGGCTGAGAAAAGGAGCCCAGAGTGCTTAGGAAGGCGTCCACATCACAGGTGGACTCAGGGTGAGGCCTGACGGGAGGAGCAAAAAGGGTGGGGCCTTAAGGAGGAGCCCTCTGGCCCCAAGCAGGGCCTTCAGGCCCCGAGCCACTTCTACGAGACAGTCCCACTAAGAAGAGAGTCATCTGTACCGCAAGACCCAGCCACTGCCGTACCCCGCCCCAGAAAGCAGCAGCGTTGGCTGGACACCAACGTGACCAAGGGCAGACTGAGTGACAGTCGGGGAAAGCACTGAACCCACACATTCCTTCCACACCCTCAGTTTCCCATTACACACACTTAGCGTTTCGGTAAGGTAACGTGGATTGTGAAATCACAAACGCAAAACAAACAGCCAAGTCAGTGATCATGAATCTTTTAATAAACTGTCTCTCATTCAGGCACCTTCACCCTTATCCCAAGGCCTGCTCCATTTCAGGCTAATGAGAAAGATTCCACACAATTTGTTGATGACAGCCAATCAGGAGCTCAAGGACCTCCTTGGCTGACACAGCGCGGCCCTCCACTGAGGAGCAGCAGGGCTGCGTCTTCCCAGGAAGTGGACAACTTCCAACTCATCATCTTGCTTAGAAAATCAGGGGCAGCGGGGTCTCTTCTCAGGATGTGAAGGGAAAGCGCAACAGCAACAGAGCCAGACGCTGAAGGCTGACTCCTCTCAGCCACAGCCTCCACCCACAGAGCTGCACCACCACACACAGGGCATCTTGCCGGGCACAGCCTTGCCTAGGCTGGACAGGACCCCAAGGTAACTGTCCTGGGCTGCCCAGAGCGCTGGCGGCTCCCATCTCTCCCCAGAGGCTGGCAGCCTCTCCTGCCTTCCCACTGTGCCAAGGAAATATCTCCACCCCTTGTCAAGTGTCCCGGTGCAGAGCCACCTCAGTGAGCACCCAGACCCATTAAAGACGTGCCTCACCACACGTGGCTGTCATCCCAGCACTCCAGGAGCCTGAGGCAGGAGGAGCTCAACATGGAAAACTTAGGAAGGCCTTGGCTCAAAACGAAAAGTTTTTTTTTTTTTGGTGGGACCAGGGTTCGAACTCACGACCTTGCACTTGCCCAGCAGGCACTTGTGCCTCGGAGCTATCTCCCCAGCCCCAAAACGAAAAGTTTTAACAAGGCTAAGGATGCCCAACGGCCCCTGCTACAGGCGGTCCACAGGATCGTGAGCAGAGAAACGCCGCCTCCACATCCATGCGTCCTCTGTGGTGGGCAGGGCACCACCTGAGTCTCACCAGCCCCAAAGAACGGAACCCAGCTCGATCTCACTCCCGAAAGCCAGGCTTCCAGAGGTCGCTTAGAGAGAGATTGTTCAAAGTGGGGCCTTTCCCAGGGCCCCCAAGTGCAACACTCCGTGGTCTCCATCCCACTCACACAGCCGGTCACGACACTGGCCACACCCGTGCCCCTCCCCCGCCTCCACCGCCCGGCGCCATGGCGCAGCACGTGGTGCAGATGGAGAGAGAGGGCCTGCGACAGCTCCCAAGCAGCATCGCCGAAGCCACTGCAGCGCAGGCACCAGGGAATTTGCCCTTCTCCACACAGGCAACTCTGGGGAAAAGAACACCCAGTTCCAGTCTCAGCAACGCCTCTCAAACACACTCACCAAGTGACACCAAACAGCTCAGTCGGCCGCGTCAAGCGCACCCTGCTTCTGAGCCGTGCCGAGACAGAGGGGCCTCCTGTGCATAGCGGCAGCACACGCAGGAGCACAGGCAGGGGACCACAGTGGAGTAGGTGCCAGTGGAGTGGACCTGGGGCCTACGCTGCTAACCTGGCCACCCACACCTGCCGAGATGCATCAGACTGAAACCCAAGAGGTCTAGTAACGCTGACCTCAAAGAAGAAGGCCTCGGGAAGCCCCTACATGGTCCAGGCCCAACGCCTGGCAAACCAAACCGCACATGGATCTCTGGGAGCTTTTGGTACCAGGTGAACCCCTGGGCTGTCTCTGCCCTGACATCAAGATGCCCAAAGACACAGGAGCAGCCTTGCAGCTTCACACGCACTAGCCACCCGATACAGCCTCTCGACGCCTCTCCATCAGGCTCTGCTCAGACGGCCTCTCAGACTCACCACTTCCGGGGACAGGGCACAGGACGCCACCCTCAGAACACCTTGCCTTCCAGAAGGGAGGCCTGGAGACTCCCAGAGCCATGGCAGTACTGTCCTGACTTTCCCAAGTGCTATCTGGTATGTACGTACGTGCCTTCCAAGCAGTCCCCAAATCTTACTTTAATGTGTCCATCCCCACCCACCTGTGAAGACAGAAAATCCCCAGTCCCCACCAAAACATCCAGAAGACCGGACCCATGCGTGTCCTGTGTGTGAAAGGGGGACAGAGACAGGAGCTCTGGATGACATCACGTGCGGGTGTAACACAACCAGAGCACTAACTGCAGCGCCTTCCTGTGGCTCCATAAATAAGCTGAGAGGTTCTAGAAATTGACTAGTAACCATAAAACCTAAAGACGGGCACAAGCAGTAATAGTAAAACAGAGGCCTTTAACCGGGCATAACTGGGGAAGCCCTGGCGAGGAACCTGCACCAACGGGCGGCCCCCGGCCAGCAGGAGTGGGAACCACAGCCTCTTTGCGGGCACGTGCCCCAGGACCTCGCTGAGGTTCACAGGTCACAGGGACCACCAGGTCACATGCAGGCCTGTCAGCGCTTCTCTTTGAAGGCAGGTAATGTGCAACTCAGAACTGTCTGGGAAAAGCTTTGAAAGAATATTCTCAGAAGGGGTTTCCTGGTGTCAAAATGTGAATGAATAGCGGATTCACACGATGGTCCCGACAGAGTTCGGGGCAAAGAGTTAGACGTGAAAGCTGACCCAAGGCACCACGGTTTGACATACAGCACAGGTCAGAGCAGTGCGGCTAGAGGGGCTGAGTGAGGGTCCCCAGGGCTGCAAAGGAGTAGCGCAAGCCCAGCTCTCTTGTCCCCAAGGCCTACCCATCCCAGGCTGAAGTGCCCCTCCGGGAGCTGAAGATCAGCCCCTCCCCTCTCTAAGCCAATCCCCCAGACACCAGGTAGTACTCCAGCCCGATCCTCTGCAGGCCTGGCTGTCTATGATGTCCAGAAGAGATGAGAGAAAGACCGGAAGGAACACAGCCTCAGACCCAGCCCTGACACCGCCACCACCACCGCCACCCCCGCCACATCAGCATGCAGCAGGAAGGCCGCACACCCTGCGCTGCTCATGGGATGCCCACTGAGACTAGACCTCACCTGTCTCCCGCTTCCAACAAGACCCTCACCAGCTCCTCAGGAGCTCTGGCCTCCCTTCAGCGGGATCTGCCCACACCATGTTTCTAGACACGCGGACAAGCCAGAGCCAGCCAAATTCCCCACTCTTCCAAATGTACTCGGACCCCAGGACAGTGCCAGGCTCAAAACACGAATGACCTCTCCACCTGGATGGCTGTGTCTCTGGGCCAGAAAAGTAGCGCTGCCACATGTCATAGCCCTGAGCTAGCCCACAAACCTGCCTGCACTGTGATAGAGCTTACTTGGGAAAGCACCAGAGAGTCCAGGCAAAAAGGAGAAAGCTCAGAAATGAACTTCACAGAACAGCTTCCCAGGGAAGCAGTGGGAGCCAGCTGTGGCGGGGCACACCTGTCATTCCAGCACTCTGGAAGGCTGAGGCAGGAGGATCTCAAGATGGAGTCCCAACTGGGCAAATTATTGGCTTAGTGAGACCCCTGTCTCCAAATAAAAATAAATAAATAAAAAGAGCAGGTGATGTAACTCAATGTGAAGGCCCTGGACACTGAAAAAGCAAACAGATTTTGGAAGTGAGGGTGACCCAGCTGCAACATCTGTCACCCCCCTGACTGTCGTTTTGATTTGGCCAATCAGGCCACGGGTAAGTGTCCTTGCCCCTCTCTGCTCCATTATCCATTAAGCGCTTGTTGAAGAGGACAAGCACCCCAGGGAGAAGGATCACGCCCTCCCTGCTAGACCTCAAACAAGCAGTTTGGGGCAGAGCACTGGTCCAGCGTGCACGAGGTCCTGGATCCCACCCCAGCACTGCAGGGGAAGAGAAAGACTGAAGTAAGTGGAAGCTTCGGACCCCAGGGGCTGTGAGCCCCGCCCCTCACCCCCACCCCCTCCGTCACACCACCACACCCTCGCACCCCAAGTCTCACGACAGACTTCCTCCCACCGCTGAGACACAAACTCAACACAACTGCCACTGGGTCAGCGGCTACAGGCACAGCCTGTTCAGGAGGCAGGTGCCATCCCCAGTGGTAGCCCAGCCCGTGAGGTCCTGCGTGCGCGCGCGCGCACACACACACACACACACACACACACGGCAAAGACTGCCAGACACAGCCACACCCAGGCAGCAACCAGGTGCACTCAGTACCCCAGACCTGGTAACGAACCCCAAACAGACCAGACCCACAGACCATACAGAGCAGAAGATGAAGCTTCATCCACCCAGAACAAAGAGAAGTGACCAGAGGGGACCGTGTGGCTGAAGCTATCTCTCTCTCCCCCAGACCTGGGGAGGGTGGGGACCCGGGGAAGACCAGGCCAGTCCGCAGCCAGGAACGGGTGAGCTGCTTAGTGGGTGAGCAGACCGAACACGCAAGACCCTGGGTTCCTCTCCATCACCAAGAAAACCAAACTCCTGCGCACACGTACAGAAATGCACACATACAGGTGACAGACTGTCGCCCTCAGCCCACAGAGCTCAATCACACTCGAAGGGAAGGCGGCACACAGGCCCTACCTCTCCACTTAACGCCACTGCATTTGCTGGTGACAAATTCTCACAAAGAGCCACAATCCAAACGACGGAACTCCAGATTTTCATCATCAGGGGACAGAAAGAAAAGTGTAAGCAACCTAGCGTTTCTCTCGCAGGTTTTTCCACAACATTCAGCACAGCTGAGGGCAGTCTGCTCCTGTGGGAGATCTCAGGAGCCTCACCCCACTCTGACCTGCTAGGCCACACAGCCAGAGGACCCATGTGGGACGTCCTCCTAGAGACGCAAGAAACATGTTCAGTGTAACAGTGCTCACACTGAACAACCGGAAGCAGCCCTGCATTCTAAGCTGTTTGTTGATGATAACCGTGGAGCCACAGAGCAGGACAGGCAGCACCGGAGGTTGGGACGATATCAAATCGCATGCAAAAATGTTCACAATAGACTGTTTAGTTTAAAAAGGGTACCAGATCTACACATAACTTTATAACTAAGGAAATCCTATGTATGACTTTATTACTAATCCATCAATAAGCCTAAAAAAAATCTATAAACTTTGCCCCATCTATGGAGATAGTGGCACCACAGGTAACTTCAGTCATTTGTGCTTTCTTCTGTCCCCTTCACATTTCCAAGTGACTGCTAGGAAGTCTACAAACAGGGAGCCACTCAAGGCCACTCGCTCTGCTGGGACGGCGGACCAGTGGAGCAGACATCCCCGCCCATCAGGCCCCTCTGAAGTCCTCACCCACCCATCCTTGACCAAGCAGCCACAGACTCAACACTGTGGCCCCACCAGGGAGCCTGAGGGTCCCCACAAAGCACACCACATCTGCCACTCTGGGGGCCTGGCTTCAGTCCTGAGATCTGGAGCCAGGACAGCAGGCCGCGGGCAGTGCCATGGGTATGCAGAACCATCACCGCCCCGGAGCCCCAGCCCAGGTCTCAGACCCGAGCCTTCCCTTCCTGTTTTGCCAAAGTGAGAGCAAAGGAACGGCAGTACCCCATTGCAGGACAGCTGCACCCTTCTGCTCCCCCGTAGGTTCCACCCCATCCCCAGAAGATGGCACAGGAAGACGGAAAGGGTGGCTTCTAAGGACAGGTACGGCTAGGCATGGCGGCAGCCAGCTGTAATCCCAGCACCTGGAAGGCCTAGGCAGGAAGATTTCAAGTTCAAGCCCAGCCTGAACACCTTAGTCCCTCAGTGACACCCTGCCCTGAAATTAAAATAGGACTATGGATTTAGCTTAGCACAAAAGACCCCGGGCTCAATTTCCAGCTCTGGGGAAGGGGGAAAGAAACAAAACAGGACAGGAGGAGAGGCCAGGGGGAGAAAACCGGAGCAAAGAGCTCTCTGCAATGCTTTGCCTCTGAGCAACGCAGAGGATAACGTGCGCAGGCCAGGCGGAGCGATTAGCAGAGACCACAGAAGGAGCCGAGGGCGGCAGACAGAAAGTGGCGCTTGGCCTGCTGTCAGGTGTAGTACCACTGAGCCAGCACAGAGTCCAAGAAGAGAAGGTCGCCGGCACCCTAGAGGTACACTGGGGCCTCAAGCCGAATCTCTGACGCAACCTGGCACGTGCAGGGTGAAGGCCATCATGCGACATCATGCGATGTGGCTCCAGACCACAGGGGGACACAGATACTCCACCCATCCCAGGCTGCCATGTGGGCCCAGGGGTCCATGACTGCGCAGCCCTGGGACAGAGCCCAAAACACAGCTGGTGCAGCAGCACCCACAGTGCTGGAGGCTGCTCTCCCAGGATCCAACCCAGCCCCGAGTGAGGCAGGTCTGGCTAGGGGCACAGGGCTCTCCAGGGAACTCCACTAAGCTAGTGGTTCCTGTGTTTTCAAACAGCCGCACAGGTCTTACTCAGAAAATTCCCACCTGCCCATACGCCTCAGGCACAGGAGCCCTGTGCCACACCCAGCAGAGGGAGCGCTGGCAGGAGGGACATGCCCTTTCTCCTCCAGGCTCGCTGTTCAGACAAACTCCAAACGCTCGGAGCAGGGCTATGTAGAACACCCACCACACCCCAGGCCTCAGGTCCCCAGGCCCAGCCAGGCAGAATCCATCTGCAAAAGAACAGCATTAATCCAGCAGCTCTAGAGGTGGCAGCTGGGTAGCCTGAGCCTGGTGTCTGCCAAGAAACAGAGGAAAAGCCCTGAGCTCACTGCACCTGTCACTCTGCCAGCTGAGCCTCAAAATGCCTGTAGAAGCACACCCCGCCCAGGGCGCGCATCCTGCCTGCCTACAGCCCGCGCTGATCTCACTCCCTCAACTGGCTCACCCGTCTGCACACGCACGAGAGCATCTCCACACTCACTCAGGTCGCCTCAGGTCTGGGGCAGCCAAAAGTACAGTCTGGGTCTCTGGGGAGAAAACTGGTACAGCCTCCTTGGTGCTGTCCTGCTCAAGCTCAGGAAGACTGTGGCTGCAGACCAGGGTACCTGGGCTGGGCGTGCAGGAGCTGTCTGCCCAGAAAAATGACCCAGAGCTGCTGTGTGCACTGTGCTTGCCTGCGGCACAGCAGAAACAAAGGCACACACAAGACCAGCCTTCCCACTTCTTAGAAGGTTCCGGCACCGCGGGCAGCAGGCACAGCTCCCCTTGCAGACAGCGCCCGCGGCAGACAGCGTCCCCTACAAGGGCACTGCAGACTGCAGGGCCCCATTTCCCTGCCCTGGGGCTCTAACAGTCTGTGCAGCTTGGCAGGCACAACCTACACTGCCATATAAACTGTCTGACAAACTCAGGGTTGTGTAACCGCTTCTTTTCCAGAAGGCAGGAAAGCATCATTTAAAAATTTCTGAAATCTTTTCTGTTCCCTTTCCAAAAAAGTGAAAAAGAACAGAAAGCAAGCCAGCAACAGAACCCAGGCAAACAGAAATGATCCCTCTGCAGGCTCTCTAACCTTGACGGCTGGAGGCTTTTCCAATGTCAAGTAAATGAGTAAATAAATGGGGAGACTGACGTGATGGGGTCTGCTGCGAACGAGGTATGGAGCAGAAACAGCAAAAGTATAGTCATTAAAAATGGATCAAGGGCTGGGCGTACAGCCCCACCCCTGTGTTCGGGGATTGGAGCCAGAAGAGCTGCGTCCTCATTAAGTGCAGTCTGGCAGGCTGCCTGCACTTCAGTGGGTTCTGGGAATGCCAGTGTATTAACCAGAGGGCTGCTGCATCCCTGTTAGAGTTTTTATGCTAGAAAAGTCAACCATTTGGCACAACGCAGCCTTATCTTTGTTCAAGAAAGCTCTCAGCTGCCAATCAAGGGAGAAATTATAACTATGTTCTCTGTAATTTCCAAGACCTAGCCCGAAAACAAGCTTGGTGGAAAGAAAAGTCCTCACAAAAACAGTTTTAGAGGCCAAAGGACCACTTTCAGTGGGAACTCAAAGAAAAGCAATCCGTACGTAAATCACAGGGCATGTGACAACACAGGCCATTATTTTCAAGTCCTGTCTCAGATGGAAAAAAATACAGTAGTCCCTCACTGTTTTGCAATTTGACTTTTGCAGACTCACTGGCAGATTTTCTAAAAATATTAATCTAAATGATTTATAGCAATTTTTCTTTATATGGTGGGACTCTGCAGTACTCTACAATATACGGATGTTGTAAAAATTACATAGGTTGCCAGAGAGATAGCTCACCAGTCTAAGCACCGGCCTGGCAAGTGAGTTCCATCCCCAGTACCACATGTCCTGCAGGCCCCACCCCAGGCCAGCCATGGTGGTGCATGCCTGTAATCCCAGCTCTGAGAAGGCTAAAACAGGAAGATCACTATGAGTGTGAGCTGCATTGCATGACCCTGGACCAAATGCATAAATTTTAAAAATAACAATAAGATAAAATTACATAGGTTTATGGTTTAGAAAATGGCTAAGAGGGCTGGCCAAGCCAGGTGTGGTGGCTCACGCCTGTAATGCCAGCACTCGGGAGGCTGAGGCAGGAGGATTGCTGAGAGTTCGAGACCAGCCTGGGATACAAAAGTGAGCTCTAGGCCAGCCTCAACTGCATAGTGAGACCCTGTCTCAAAAAGACAAAAAAAAAAGAGGGCTGGCCAAATAGCTCAGCAGATTAAAGTGCCTGCAAGCAGGCACAGGGGCCAGGGGTTCAGTCCCTGAGCCTGCTGTGCTGACCCAGCAGAAATTGGGCATGGTGACTCAGACCTATCATCCCAGCTCTTGGGAGGCTGCAAACACGTTCATTACTACAAGTCCAATCTAGTAGTGAGACTGAACACCCTGTAGACCCTCCCCTAAAATACAAAAAAAAAAAAAAAAAGGAAGCAAGAAATAAAATGGTTAACATTAGAGTGTTTTTGAAAGTGTGGGAAAGGTTTGTAAGAGCGCAGCAAGGGTTTATATCGCCTTAAAATATATACAAGTACTGAAATATAACAGCAATACTTCACTGATTTTCATTTATCATGGGGGTGCGTGGAACATAACCTCCTCAAGAAGTGAGGGACCACTGTATTAATTAGAAATCGGTGCTCAGCCTTTCCATAGCAATCCACAGTACAGGTGTCGGCTTCTTCGCCTTCGTTGCTTACCACATAAGCAAACAATGCAATAGTCAGAAGCATCTCCCCAAAGCGGCAGGTCTGGCAGCTTAAAGGTTCTCTCATTCAAAGACTTAAATTCACCTCCTGTGAACTCCCTCACACTGGTCAAGATGTAATCACCTACTAACTGCCCGTGTTGGCAGAAAGTCACTTTGACATCGAGGTTAAGGGCTTCCAGGAGTTTTCTCAGTCCTGAAAAGAGGAAGAAACAGAAGAAGGGAGGAAAAGAAAAAGAAAACAAAGGATCCAGGAATTTCGGACTACATAATTTTGCTACTCTTCACACTGAACAGCCACGTGCCTTTGCAATTTATGTTAAAAAATTCTACAACATTTTCTGTTGTTGCTTCTTTGGCGTTATTCCCTGAGCTCCTTCTATTAACTGCCTTCAAAGGGCACATTCGCCGCAGCCACCCAGTGAGATGCACCAGAAAGCTCTGCCCCATCTGTCCAGAGCCCAGGCTTTGGGGCAACGGCACAAGCGCCCACCTTCTGTACACTGGGACCCTGAGCTCACGGGCCCCACCTGGCAGCCAGCCAGAAATCACCCAGGAGCAGGTCTCCTCCCCTCTGCTCACTCCTGCAGCCCAGCGGCAAGTGTCCCCTAAACTGCGAGGCAGCCAAGACCAGCATAGCCACAGGCCATAAACACCTCTGATACCAGTCCTGCTCTCAGAGCCAGCGAGGAACTATTCTTAGCAGCCCTCGGCAGTTGGGGGAGTAAATATTCGTCTATGTACACACCCGGGGTGGGGGCTGGGTCCCAAACGGTGTGCCTGGATGAGCAGCTGGCACTGCAGTGCCATAGTCTTGCAAATCAGGCCAACTAAGACCCAGAGGGGTCGAGGAACCGCAGTGAACACCTACTGGCCCTGTCAACTCCAACAACTCGCATGTCCCTGGCTTCGGGAGGGAGGCGACCCCTCCCAGCAGCAGCACAGGGTGCCAAAGGAGCCCGCGCTCCTTAAAGAATGAAGCCTTCGGGGAGGGCTTTACCACGTGTTTTTAAAAGCATTGCTCTGAAAGGGCCACGCAACGGCATTTCATGGACAGGACAGGCACCAGACAGGGGACCCAACGAGCGTGAGCGCACTCACACGGCATCCTCCGGACCTAGGTCGCCCGCGGCGCCCGGGTCAAGACTAGGCCCGGGCCGCAAGGAGGCGCAGCGCTGCAGGAGTCTGCCAGCTCCCCGAAGCGCAGGGCGCCCACACGCGGAGCTCAGTCCGGCGCTGCCTCCCACGCGACTCCCACAAACTGCCACGACGCAAGGTGGTCCCCGCGCAGGAGGCGCAGCAGGACGCCCAGGAGCGCAGGCGGCGTCGTGAGCCCCAGCCAACCCCACGCAGACGGGCCCGCCTTCTTCCCCGAGGTGCGGGGGACCCGCCCAGGGCCTCCGCCAGGCTAGCACCGCGCCCCCTCCAGCGCCCCGAGCCCGTCGCGTGGCCAGGAAGAGGACGCGAGGAGAGCACCAGAGGCCGGTGTCCGCAGGAGGAGATGAGGGAGTGGGGGACGCGCGGCCAGAGACTATCCGCTCTAGCTCCCGAAGACATTCCTCGGGAAAACAAAACATTGCCCTGGAGCGAGGAACCGACCTGGGAGATCGAGGCCCCACCTGCTCTGCTGAGCGACATTCGGCCTGGGTCGACCAAGCGACCCAGATATCGGGGGTGGGGCCGCCCCCTGCCCGCCTCGTCCTCTCGCTGGCCGGGGCGGAAAGACCCGCCTCCTCTCCCGTTAACGGAAAGTTGAACTTGGCGTAGCCCCCGCCTCCCGCGAGGTGGCCGGTTCCGTGCTCACCGCAGGAACCCTAGGAACCAGAGGTGACCAGAGACCCGCATCCCGGCCCACTCCCGCCCGCCCACGCGCGATGACGACCGCCGCGGGGACTCACCTGCGGCTCGGCGGGGAGCGCGACCGGGCCTCGTACAGCCGCGGCCTCCCGAGGCCCCGCGCCCCCCGCCCGCGCTGCTGCTCGCCCACCCGCAGGGCCAAGCCTGGCCCGCCACCTCCTTCCGCTCTGCTCCGCCCTGCACCTTGGCGGGCGGGACTGGTACTCTGAGAGGAGGCGCAGGAGCTTGGGCAGGCTGGGTGGGCGGGGCGGGGTGTCCGTGGGAAAAGTGTCAGGGTAGGGCGAGCAACCGGGGGCGTGGCCGTGGGGCGGGGCATCCGTGGGAAAGGGGCGGGGAGGGACTCTGCGGGCGGAGCTGCCCGAGCATCCCTGGGAAGGAAGTAGCAGGGCAAAGGGGGTGCGGGAGAGGGGCAACCATGAGAAGGGAGGGGTGAAACAGGAAGTGTGGGAACGGAGCATTTGGCGCTGGGCAACCTTAACGTCCCTGACCACCATAACCCAGAAGGTGGGCGTGGTCTGCGCACACTGCCTAAAAGGCTGTGTGCCTACTCACCAGGATGTACTTGCTCAAAAATATAGTAGGACTGTAGGACCCTTGGTAGGACAGGTTAGTCCACTGACTGCTTGTGGTCACCTCCTGGCCTGTCCCCCTAAGGGGAAGGCTCTGGGCCGGAAGATCAGGCGGCCCCTCAGCAGCTGTAACCCTTCATCTCAGAAGGACGCACGCCTCTCTCTGAAGGCCATGTGAGTCTTCTCGACATGCACTAGCATGACCTGAGTAAGCCGGCCCTGTCTCTGGACGACCCATCACTATCCTTGCATATCAGTATCATTACCCAGTTGTATTACAGTCACTGAAATTAGAGACTTCTCTCTGTCAAAATTAAACTATTGCGGACTACCAAAATAGGTTAACTGGGGCCAGGACCGGCATGTGATGTACACTGCCCTGGGCCCGCCAGAAACTCATCTGACCCACCGACCAGTTGCCACAGAACTCCCTGCAGAGAGACTAGAGTTAAGACCCATCCAGCTGATCCAGGGGCAGAGCATCTTGCCAGAGTGGCACATCCAGGTCACCTCCAAGGGCTACAACAAGAAGTGGAGCTCAGCAGCCAGACCCAAGGCACACCCACCTGGAAAACTTTGAACTTGGTAGATCCAGACCTGGTGCTAAGGTAAGAACTCTTCCAAAGCACTACACCAAAGATCAGAAGGCAGGGCTATACAAAATGACAAAAAAAAAAAAAAAAAAAAAAAAAAAAAAAAAAAAAAAAAAAAAAAAAAAAAAAAAAAAAAAAAAAAAAAAAAAAAAAAAAAAAAAAAAAAAAAAAAAAAAAAAAAAAAAAAAAAAAAAAAAAGGGGGAGCAAACTGTGCTCTCAGGCCCCAGTCCCACCCAGAACAAATACAGAAGACAATAGCACAGAAGAAATTGGAAATCACACACCTGAAATCTCTGAAATAATAGCATCTGAAGTAAAGAAACAACTGCAGAAAGGCATAGAGGAAATCAGATCAGAAATAATTTCTAAATTAAAAAGAAAGAAATAACTATAATAAAAGAAGTACTAAGTGCTTCTAAAGATACCAATAAAAAAAAAATAAGAGAATAGAAAAATGGAATCCATGAATGAGCAACATAGGAAAGTAATAGAATGTATGAAGTAGATTCACAGATTCACAGGAACTTAAAACCTCAATCACAAGCTTGCAAAACCATTTCAATGAAAGTGAAAATAGACTTTCAGACCTTAAAGACACCATTGCAGCTAATGAAGAGGTAAGAAAAGAGCTCTTAATAACAACTACAATGCAAAAAAAAATAATCTGATATCTACAAGATGATGCAAAGATGAACAATGTAAGACTAATAGGCATCAATGAGAAAGGAGTCAATACAAATGATATAAAAAGAATATGGGCAGAAGTAATAGCACAAAACTTCCGAAATATGGGGAACAATTTGAGATTCAGGTAACTGAAGCATATAGAACTCCAAATAACATCAACCCAATTAAAAACACACCCCGACATATAATAATCCAGATCCCAGAAATTCAGCACAGGAACAGTATACTAAAAGCTACTAGAGAAAAGAAACAGATCGCATTTCAAGGAAAACCCACTAGAATAACAGTAGATTTATCTTTACAAACCATCAAGCCAAGAAGAGCATGGAGCAAAGTACTTCAAGTCTTGCAAGAAAACAAATTCCAGCCCAGATTGCTATACCCTGTAAAACTCTCTTTCAAGTTCAATAGAAAAGTGAAATACTTCCATGACAAAGAACAATTAAAGGGGCCCGGCAGGATGGCTCAGTGGTCTAAAGCACCTGCTCAGGAAAGCTTAGGCAGCTGCAGGGACCACAGTTCGATCCCCGGCACCACATGCTGCGCCAGCCCTGCCCTCAGGGCAGGCTAGCCAGCCATAAAAATAAATAAACAAACAAACAAACAAAAGTTCTGAAACAAGAAAAAAAGTTGTAAAAAAAAGAACAATTAAAGAATTTTACGATGACAAAGCCAACCCTGCACAGTTTGCTAAAAGATATTCTAGAGAAGGGTCAAAATGACCACAACTCCATGAAGGAAGATGGAAAGAACCCACCAAAAAGAACAAATAATTAAACACAGGAGAAAAAGAGGTATGCAAAGCAGTCTTTCGACAACTCTTTTGCATACAGCAGCAGAATATGTCCATCAGCAAGCTCTATCAGTGGACTTTTCCTGCATCCTATGGGTCATGATTCTGTCCAGGTCTACAGAGTAGATATCAAGGCAATAGCAATGGCTCAGTCTCACAAGTGACACCTGGCCACCAGTAAGTGTCATGGACACTGCCTGTGTCCATGATATACTAGAAGTTTGTGCATATCCTATCCCCAAACTGTTAGAAGTTCTGGCCATATACTTCTCATTCCAGTATTTATGTTATGTTTTATTCTTAGTAATTCTCTACTACCATGGAAACTGTTTTTTAGTTGATATCTTTGTATATATGAACCTATTCAAATACTATGCAAGTACTCTGAATTGATTACAGATTCGTACATATGATACACAACATCCTGGCCTCTAAGTTAGACTCAGGATTTGACTTCAATTTTGGAATATTGTTTTGAATTATTTAATTAATTTATTTATTTATTTTATTTTATTTATTTTTTTTTTTTGCGGGAGTGGGGTTCTAACTCACAACCTTGCACTTGCCAGGCAGGCACTTGTGCTATCTCCCCAGCACTTTAATTTTAGTTAATTAATATTTAATTAATTTTCTGAATATTGTTTATCCTTTTTGTTTTATGATTCATACTGTATCTCTGACTTACAGTTTACTTACAAGACATAGTATGATATTTTCTCCTGGTATTAAAAACTTTAAAATATATATATACACACATAAAAGAGTTAGGATAGATATACAACTACTTTCTCTTAGTTCGTTGAGAATAAAATTTTGTACTAATATTGTTTAGACAGGATATCAGGTCTGCATCTTGTCCTCTGAATAACTGCTATGAAGACAACAATATACATAGTATTAATTATTGTAACCATCCTACTAACTTGTTTTGAAACAGTTTCATTGCTATTTTATCTTTTTTTCTTATTCAAATGAATTAAAAAATAAAGCTTAGAATAAATTTTTTAAAAGAGACAAAATAGGTTAAGTGGCTTTTCAGGCTCGGTAACAGATGCCCCTAATTAAAGGAAGGGATAGCTATTTTAGACTTCCTACTCAACAACAACCAAGTGCCCAGTTCAGACTTCCATGATAGCACTGCCATAAATCTTATGAAATCTATAATCAATTTATTGGTAGCCTTGCCCAAATGTCACCATCACTAGGCAGCATCTAGTCAGGGCTGAAGTAGTTCCTGTAGTAACTAGCATAGCAGAGAACAGGATGCAAGCATACCTCATGCTGACAGAATTATTTAACCTGCATGATAACTGTGAAAGTGATGAAAAGCTGAGGCTGTCACAGGTTTAGTTGCTGTCCCCAGACCAGAGAGACAGCTTTGACACCGCTGACCTGGCTGACTATGTGCTGGATGTTGAACTGACAGTGCACGTTGCCACCTACCTATGGCAGCTCCCGCCCCCACCCTCACCCCCCTTGCCCCCGCCCATGACTGGCAAAGTCCAGGCCCCACTAGGAAGGGTGGACAGGAGGGGCCCTGGGGTCCATCTGCTGGGCAGACTTGTTAATAAGCAATGAGTCAGGACGTGACTAATGGTTATCTGAACCCAGTAATCTTATGCAAATTAGCTTTATTGTATGTCCATAGATGTATCCCGCAACACCAGCTTACATGCCATGAGGCTGGAGAAATGGCCTTTCCTTTTTTTTTTTTTTTTTTTTTTTTCAGAACCAGGGATTGAACTCAGGTTCTTACATTTGCCAGGCAAGTGCTTATTCTACTGAACTATCTCCTCAGTCCAATTTTTTTCTTTTTCTTTTAACTTTATTTACTTATTTATTTATGTTATGGCCAGCTCTGCCTGCCCTAGGGATGGGACTGGCATAGCATGTGGTGCCGGGGATCGAACCATGATCCCTGTGGTTGCCTAAGCTTGCCTAAGCAGGTGCTTTAGACTGCTGAGCTATCTCACCAGCCCCCTCCTTTTTTAAAATGTATTTGGTTACTACAGGGTCTCACTATGCAGCTTGAACTTGTGGTGATCCTCCTGCTTTCAGCCTCCCCAGCACTGGGATTACAGGCTTGTGCCACTATGCCCAGATTCTGGCCCAGCTCAGCCCGCCCTAAGGGCAGGGCTGTTGCAGCATGTGGTGCCAGGGATCGAACTGCAGTCCCTGCGCTTGCCTAAGCTGTGCTAAGCAGGTGCTTTAGTCCACTGATGCTGACTTGGCCTTTTCCTTCTAAACCCATAATAAACAATCAAAAAGAATTTTTTTCCAAAACCATTTGTTCTACTTCCTATGCATAATTCTTTGCATATAATTTAAATTCTTTTAAGTTGTGGCTTACATTTAAAAATCCTAATCTCAATTTTACTGCCTGTGATAAGTGTCTATATCTTGAAGTACCCCATTCTGTCTTCCCTGATTTTTAACTAAAAAGTGCAGATCTCTGTTTTACTGGAAAACTGATGGGGGAGCATCCCTGGTTTTCCATTTGGTCCTGCACACACATGAGCGCACACTACTGTGCATGCACATGTATGCACAGGGCACACGGATATGGGCCATAAAGTAGGCCTCATCTCAGCCTCACCCGAGGCCAGCCAACCCCACCCCTGTGTCTGAGACCCCAGGCAGAGGCTCGGGAGCAGGGCCTGATACTATGGGCTCAGAGGATACCTATGGGATAAACAGAGGGAACAAATGTTTCCCTGGGAACAAATGTTTTCACTGTACTTTGTCAGTCATCTAAGGAGATAAAAACACAAGCAACCATCATCACAGAAGAAAAGGGTGTGAGGCCTCAGCTGGCTTCAGAGACCACGATGGCTCTTCTTGCTGCTTAATTTAAATAAAGGACAAAAAAATGGAGACAAAGGCAAAGTATGCACTGCGCGGTGCTGCGTGAGGACGGGGGCCTGGAGACCACATGGACTACAGGACCAATCTCCAAGGAGGGACGGCACTGCACCCACAGTGTCCCTGGTGCCTCCCCTGGGAACCCACCCTGTGTGCCTCAGCGCTGCCACTGGGAGGTGACACCATGTCCTCCCAGAGCCCCATGCCCCAGCACCTTGTGTCCATAATTACATTTAGGCCACTAGAGACAAGGAAAGGAACAGTTTTGAGGCAAGCCTCCGCCACAGCCTCCCCAAAACCAGTGGGGTGGGGGGAGGCACAGCGCAGAAAAACTAGGGTTTCTTCAAAGATTTCCATCCCAGCCCATCTGCGCGGCCTGATAGGTTGGTCAGCTAGTGTACAAGAGGCCTTTCTTCAGACTGCTCTCCAGCACCGAAGGCCCAGGGTCTCCACCAGCCACAGCTCCTGCAGCTCCTCGGACCGCCTCAGCCGCAGCTCAGCCCTCTGGCCTGAGTTCATCGCACCCTGAGGAGCCCCTCAGGGTTTGGGCCACCAGACTTGAGAACCAGCTGTTCTAACTTCAAACACGTTGGCCATCACCCAGGTGGTGCTGATTAAACACCCTACGTGCAGGAGAAGACAGGAAGTCTGTGTAAATGGACGTGGCTTGTCCCAGCGCGGCACTACTGCTGCAGCTGTGCAGGGACAGGCCCTGTCTCAGCCCCTGGATGCTAATGTAGGGAAGCACTGCAGCCTGCATGGTTTAAACCATGGAATGGTGTCACTCAAGGTCAGGAGTGAGGAGGCTGAGGTCAAGGTGCTGGTGGCCAGGTGGCAGGCCCCATCGGTTCCACATAGGGGAATCTTTCCAGTCTTCAAGGGCCATGAGGACAAACTCCCACCACGGGCTACGAACACCAGTCCCAGTGGGGACGAGCCCATGTGACCCAGTTGCCTCCACAGATGCCCCCTCGTAATGCTACCACAGTGGGGATTGGGTCCGAGGTTTTACACGTATCTTACTCTTCTCTCGTCACTGGGACAAATACCCAACCCCCAAAATGAAGGAAGGAAAGGTTTATTCAGCTCACAGTTACTAGAGGATTCAGTCCATATTTGGCTAGCTCGAAGGCTGAGTGGAATAGGGCAGAGGGCATCCAGGACAGCAACAAATGGTGACAGAGGCCCCCAGCCAACCAGGGGAACAGAGAGCAACAGCCAGAAAGTCTGTTTCTCTGTCTCCCTTATGCGACATTCAGGCTCTCTGCCTCAGCCTACCCACCTCAGGCCACACCCATAATCCCAGCAGTCCTAAAATCCATAGTCCCAGCAGTTCTAAGGCACATAATCCCAGTGGATCATGAGTTAATCTCAAACTCTAGGAGTCCCCGCCCCATGGCTGCATGAGGCTTTGGGGGGACAACTACACATAAACCATAACAAGGCACAGACTTCCAAACCAGAACACAGCTATTTGTGTATACATACATATTAGCATTGCTTTTGCTAGGACCATACCCATGACACATGCACACACATACACCCTTGTGAACCTTCACACACACACAGTTCTAGAAACCCAAGAGCCACAGAGCAGCTCACAGCTGCCTGTCCTCTGCCTTTTCATGCTTTGAGCATGTTTTCCCAGCTATCTTTGCATCCTTCTCATTATGGAGGGCACAAGGGTGTTGGAATCTGAAGCTCAGTCTCCAAACCAGACAGGTAAGAAGTGCATTCTATTTTCTAAACTCCATCATTTCTGCCCTCAACCTTGCATCTTGCAGAGTGTGGAAGACTCACCTCGGCAGTCGGGCTGCCAGCTCACAGACTTCAGCCCCGCAACGGGTGACCAGGACACCTGGGCAGATGCCACCCTGGCCCCCACAGGCTCCAGCGGTAATGCCTGGATGACCCCACCAGAGCTGCTGCCTGGCCCTGGAGTGCAGAAGTGACTGTTGCTCGGTGCATTTCAGGCCAGGCCCACCATCTCAGAGCCCTCTAAGAAGGCTCTGAGGAAGCAGGAAGTAGGAAGAAGCCCTGCCTACTCCTGGCCCTTCAGTCTGCCACCCTCCTCTTAGCTTCTCGGACATGTCGCCAACCTCCCTGCCAGTAGGGCTTACAGCCTAGAAGCCAGGGAGCACCCGGGTGCAGTGGAGCCTCCCTGTCGTCCCAACTTCTTGGGCGGCTGAGGCAGGAAGATCACAAGTTCTAGACCAACCTAGCAAGGCCCTGTCTCAAAATTTTAAAAAGTAAGTTTCCTTGGCTCACTCCCTAATCTTGAAAAAGAACAAGAGAGAGAATGTGTGGAGAGAAGCCCACAGACACCCCGTCTCCCTTGTACTTCATCGAAATGCAGAGCCCCTGCCAGAAGAAGGAGAAGGAGCCGGGCGTGGTGGCTCACGCCTGTAATCCCAGCACTCGGGAGGCTGAGGCAGGAGGATTGGTGCGAGTTCGAGACCAGCCTGGGCTACAAAAGTGAGCTCAAGGCCAGCCTCAACTGCATAGCGAGACCCTGTCTCAAAAAGACAAAAAAAAAAGAAGGAGAAGGAGAGAAGCCGCTTGGGGCAAGTCCCTCGGCTGACGGTGCTGCTCTGTGTATCTGCGGGCCTGGCACAGGAGAGGAAATGTCTCACAGCAGAAGGTGATGAGGCCGGGTAGTGACCGGAGCCTGCCGCTGAGAGTGGCACCCCTCTGGGAACTGAGAGTAAGTCCTGAGCACTGCCACCGGGCAACTCCAGCCACACCCTCAAGGCTGCAGGGAAGGAAATGTCTTCAGTCACGTATGCCAGGAGACTCGAGGCTCTGTCAGGCCTGGCCCACCAAACCTCTGTCTGCCTGCTACAACCTTCCACAAGGGCTGCTGTGCCTCAGGCTGTGACATTGTGTCCCACAGCAGCAGGAAATAAATATAAGTTATTCTCAAAAAAGTCATCCCCAGAGTATACTTCACCCTGGGTTGCTGGGCTATACATTGCCGCCTCAGGCCCTGTCATTGTCCAAAGAAAGAGGTGTGGTTTGCAGGTAACTCTCAGTGCCAAAAGCCAGGCCACTGAGCAAGGCCCCCCAGGCTGCTGAATCAGCTAGGACCGATCCTGGAACCCCAAGTGATTCAGCTGAAGCAAGGAGGTAGGCACTGATGCCCAGACACAAAGAGGGGTGCAGGAAACAGGATTCCAGAACCTTGCTCTTCTGTCTCCCCACAGGTAGTCCGGCACCCTGGACTGTAAGGAAGCACCTGGGGTGACTTCACAAGAGGGAAGGTATCTTCTCTCGCTGAAACAAAAGACCTGACCCTCAAATTAAGGAAAAGTTTATTGAGCTCACAGTTCGTCCATGTTTCAGTCCATAACAGACTGGCTCCGAGGCAGGATGGCACATGACAGAGGGCAACGGTTCATGGCAGTGGAAGACAGCAGAAGCAACGAGAGCAAAAGGGGAGACCGAGCCTCTCTTCCTCCCTTACACTGTCAGATGCTACCCACCCACACCATCTCCACACCCTTGTCTTCCTCAAGTTCAAGTGTGAGGACCTGGGCCCCCCGCTCACTCTCTTAGTTGAGCAGCTAGACTCGGAAATTCTCAAGCTGACACGATGTGTCAACCATTACAGATGTTTTCCCGCTCAGGGCTGCAGGTCCTGCGGTGGTCCAGGGACCAGGATGCTGTGCAGTGGGAGCACACTGTCACGCAAGGCCCACGGCAGGAGCGGTTCTGGGTCACAGCGCCCCTCCAGGGCCACACTTCCCCCTGGGGCCACTCTATGTCCAAGCTACTGCAGCCCCAGAAGGAAGAGAGGCGGCGAGGCTGTGCGTTGAGGGTGCACGGCCATCTCCTCTCCTAGCCGCACAGCCTTACCTGGAGGAGGAAAGACGTGGCCAAGTGGTCCCAGTGTCCTGTACAGCTTCCATCCTCCCATTCAGCAGCACCCTGAGGTTCCCAGGGCCAGACCAGGTCAGAGGCTTCCTGCCTCGCACGCTGGCACCTCCTGAAGCACAGGAGCCCTAACAGGCAACACGAAGGAAGATTCAGCTCCAACTGCTCCCACTTAAAGATGAGTTTATTGCTCTGGACATTTATTTTAATGGAATCACATCACACTCACGTCTTCCTGATTGGCTGCTTTGCCGGGCAGCCTCTGCGTTGCCACAGGTATCTGTGCCTGGTTCCTTTCTACTGCCTTTATGACCCGCTGCATGGATAGGATGTGCGCTTGGTCCTCATCAGCTCAGCATTGCGGGCAGCACAGCTGCACGCACTGGGACACCCACCGGGCGATCACGCACTCCTGTTCTCGGGGAACCACTTGGGACCTACGTGTCTGTGCTCTTGGGGAGCCGCCAGGGCACCACAGTTCCATGCACTTTGGGAGGAACACCTGAGTCATTGATGCCTAACTTCTGGAAGAGCTGCCTGACTGTTTCCAAAGCAGCTGCAACATTCACCATTTCACCACCATCGTGGAGGGCTCTGACCTCCACGCACCAGTACTCACTGTAGTATGGCTGCTTCACATTTACATCCCAGTGGACACAAAGTGGCAGCCCACTGACTTTGATGCCAGTTCCTTGGTGGCTGTTAGGACCACCACCTCTTTCTAACACCCCAGAACTTGCTCCAGTGTCTCTTCTGCTCATGCAGCCATCCCTTTGTGTTGCCCAGAACTGGCCACTGCCACGGTATGGTTCACAAGGCTCCAGGCTGTGCTCAGGACCTTGCCATTTACAGATGGTTTACAACTGCATGCACATGTGGCAGAGCTTGTCAGATTGTGTACTTTGAATAAATGCAGGCACCTTGCATGACTGAATCCTACTGAAGCTGCGAAAACAAACCCCACCACACCCACACCCACCCCCCAGCTGCAGGCCTGTACCTGGGCTGGGAAGCTCTCTTTCCAGGAGGCATCCCCCAAGGCAGCCGCTGGGCTCATGGCCACACCTGCTGTCCCTCTGCCTACACAACTTGACAGCAGGCTTCTGATTTAGTTGTCTAGATTTTTTATGTGGTCTTAGACACACCTCACTCTCCAAGTGATATAGCTATGACACACTTGGCCTCCAGGGGCTGCCTTGACATCTGGGTATCTCATAGACTCCAAGCAGGATGGTGGTCACAAGGAAGCACGGTGCCATCTGGGACACAGGGTCCCCACCATTCCTACTTGCAGAGCTACAGACAGCAAGAGCAAGGCACAGCTGAGCCAAGGAAGCTGAGTGCCAGGGGCAGCAAGTGCCCCCTATGCCCTCACCAGACCCTGGCTGCTGTGAGGTCTGTGTGTGTGACCGAGCTGGCTCTGCTCCTTACCCAAGGCACTGGTGGGCTTGGCCCCCAGGGCTGGGGCAGGGCCCTGGGCTGCACACGGGAGCCTCGTGGGTTGAGCGCGCTGAGGACCTGGTTCTCTTTGGTCTCATCCGTGGTGTTGCAGAATGTGCTATGGTGGGGCCCAGGGACAGACCTGGCATCCATGCTGAGACATGACCCTGAGTACCAGAGGTCAGCAGACCTGCAGTCAGCCCACCTGGGGGCAAGACTGGCTCTGGCAGGCACAGCAGCTGCTCTGGCCTTCCTGTCCCGAGACTGGGGGAAAACGGTCCCTAATACCCTCAGGAGTGGGCTCTCTGGCTTGCAGAGCTCCCTCCACTGAACACTGACAGGCACTGATGGAGCTCCCAGAGCTTTTGCTCTCTGAAGCAGGGCATAGAAGCTTGCAAACCACATAGGGTCCCTGCAGCCTGCTTGTGCTCAGGGAGTCTGTGTGTGGCTTTGACACCCATGCAGTCTCAGTGGCAGGAACTTTAAAGATGCCTGAAATAGCAGCAGAAAGAAAGCAAGGGACTGGTGAAGTACAGAGAACGAGGGGATGGGCTTTGTTGGCCATTAGCACCCTTAAGGCTCAATTCAGGATGTCCAGGAAAAGCCCTAAGACACAAAGCAGATTTGGTAAACGGTCGATGGCAAACTCAGCTCACATTTCCTCCCTGCCACATTAGCAGCTCTGGGCTGGGGGTGGGTGTAGGAGCAGGGTCCCCTGCATGGGACATGACACCCCACAGCACACATGGCAGCCCAGCAGCAAGGGCAGCAGGAGTCTCTCTGGAAGAGAGCGGGCCGAAGGCTTCTTCAAGCACGAAGCACAGGCAGCTCTCCACGATGGATTTACCTTGACTGTGGTGTTGCTCTTTCCACCATGCTAAGCTGCCTGGCCCCTGGGCTCCCCTGGGCCAGCTTCCTTCTGTGGGGTGTGCACACCCAGGGAGCCAGGCCATCCCAGGGCAGGTGCCTGGTGTCCCCTCCCTCCATGTGGTCCACACACCCTGGCCGCACAGTCTCAAAATGGTCAGAGCACTGGTTCTCTACAAAGGGGGATCTGGTATTCACGACACAAAGCAAGGTTTGAATATTTATGGTGAGCAGGCTGTGTTCTGCCAAGATGTACAAATATCTCCAGCCACAACTCTCTTGTTCCTGCTTTAAATATCAGTTGTTGCTTCTTTCACAGGCACAGTGAGAAGGGCTTTCTCACTCTTTTCCCTTGAACGCTACTGCCACCTCATTTGTAGCCTTCCGTAGTCACCTGATCTTGCCAATTGTGAGGGTGACAGGGCCACAAAGCAGTGTGACTGATGTACCTGACAGCTCTGCTGGCAGCAGGGTGGCCACCAGGCAAGCGGCTTTTGTGAGATGCACCCCTGTCCCAGCACGGGCAGGGGGCACCATGCTGGACACCAGGCCACACTGCCGCTGGAAGCCTGGCTCCCCTTGGTGGGGAGAACTGCGTAAATGCCACTCCAGCAGCGGGTGCAAGAAGCCCTGTGTGCCTGGGCCCCGTGACAATGCCCAGAGCTGCCGAGCTTGGGTTCAGCTCTGCTTCGTCCACCATCAGACACACTCAGGTGGGCACAGGTGTGGCGGGTCAGTGTCTGACTTCTGCTCTTTTCTCCGACTCGGGCACATGTGACAGAAATACCTTGGAGAAAAACAGTATTCCAGAGCCCTCTGGCCCAAAGACACCTGGCCATGTGGGCATGCCTCCTAGCACCCAGTGCCCAGTTTCCTTCACAAGAGGACTCTACACCAGGTGTGGTGGTATACACCTTTAGTCCCAGACTGAGGAGGCTGAGGCAGGAGATTGCAACTGTGAGCTGGCTCTGGGGCTGTGCCTATCATCCCAGCTACTCAGGAGGCTGAAGTAGGAGGGTCATGAGCACCAGCCCATCTGGGGCGGCACACTCAGGGAGACCCTGTCTCCAAGTACACTGGAAGGAGGGAAGGAGCCAGGTAGCAGAGCTGAGAACGAGGCCTGGGACTCATTCATTGCCTGGTACTGCTAGAATGAAACCTAGAGAGACCGAGAGAACAGAAGGGCATGCACCCTGAAGTTACGCCCAGGGTCAGGAGCCGGGAGTGCCCAGGGAGCACAGTCTCCCTCAGGCGGCCTGGAGCGGCTGTGAGGCCCGTTCCTTCTCGGGGGTGCTAATGAGGCCCCTGGGTGCCAGGGAGACTCACTCCAAAGCTCTGGGGTCCATAGGGGTCACCACCCCATGCCGGGCACACCTTGTTTGAGGCAACAGTGCCCACAGCACACAGACCTTGATCTACCTGACCAGCTCTTGGCCCAAGACCAAGGGACACAGAGCCACCCAGGCCTGGCCTGCAGTGGCCCTGAGCATCTGGCTATTTCCTGCATCCTGGGTTCATGGGAGGTGTAGGGACTTCAGTGGGAAGGGCTTGGAGGAAGCAAGGTTGCTGAGGGTATGGGCATTTGGAGACACTGGGGCCTTGGCCCTAAACTCGGCATTCATCACCAGATGAGTGGTCCTCCTCCACACTCACTGCCGCAGTGGACTGTGCTGCCATGGGCCCAGAGCCACAGGGCCAAAGCAGTCACAGCCTCCAGCCCCAGGAACCACGGCCAAACCCACGGTCTTCCTGAGCTCCTCTCCAGCGTCTCCTTTCCTGGCACTGCTGCTCACTTGCCGATGGCCTCTCACACCCAGGGTGCACATGCTGGCCCTTTTGCATGAAGGCACAGGCTTCACTGCTTCTGTGGGTCAGCCCTGCAGTCAGAGCTGTGGGTGGAAGCTGACTACTCAGCCCAATGCTCCTCCTGCCCTTGCTCACCACAGCCTGAGAACTGGAGCACGCTTCTCACCACTCTAGATGCCACCCAAGACGCAGGCATGGTCACCAAGCTGCAACCGCTATGTGGCTCGACCCCCACGCGGTGTCCAGTGTGGATGGACCAGGGCTCTGGGGCTGACAACAGGACAGCAGCCTGACTGCTATTCCCTGCCCTGCAGGAGGGGCTGGCCTCAGGGTCCCCAGATCCCCTTCCATGGGAGTCCAGTGCTGCCCTCCTTGGCGGTGTCCACCCAGGATGGGGTCAGGAGTCAGCAGCCAGCCAGCACCATCTCCCTCTGCAGGCCAGAGCTCCTCCTCCACTGGGCAGGGGGGTTGGGGTTGGCGATGTCTGGTCCTGCAGCATGGTCAATGTGGCCTGAAGGAGACCAGCTCAGGAGAGCAAGACAGTGGGACTCAGTACAGGCACAGTGTTCCTCCAGTGGGAGAGAGGTAGCTCTCCCCAGTATTTCCTGGTGAATCTCATGGTGAAAGTAAAACTGCAGGCCTGGGGTGCAGGTCCCCATGTGGCACCCTGGGCCACCCTCCCCCGGCAGAGGGCATAGTAACAAAGCAGGGCCAAGGCTGCCCCAGCCACATTGCCTAGCTCAAAGGTGAGGTTCACAAGTCTTCTTTGGTTTTGATGGTACCAAAATCAAAGCCAGGGCATGTGCACTGAACTCTGTATCCAGCTCTTCATTATGTTATTGAGACAAAAGCTGCAAACTGGTTAAGTTTCTCAGGTGGGGTTTGAACCTAGGCTCTTTGCTGCCAGGGATTCTGGACGTGGTCCCACAGCCAGTTCCAAAGGAGAATCATAGAAGGTAGTGGTTGGCAGACTGTCTCTTTTGTGCAGTTATTTACCCATGTAAATTACATGGGTAAATAACTTTCAATGTACATTGTAAGTAACTTTATAGTCGAAGTATTTTTAAGTCCATGTATTTTTCAATGCCTACTGATACCTATTCTTGTGAGTAAGTTACATGAACTTCATGGCTTAAAGTAACAAGCTTTGCTATTTTGGAGAGAGAGCAGACAGCTGCTGGCCAGAGACCACCTCACCTCTCTGCCCCGCAGTCCTCCCAGGATGCAGCTGCTTCATTACAGCCAGCAAGGGAGCAATCCCAGGACCCTGGGAGGCTGAAGCAGGAGGAGGGCCAGGTGAAGCCTACTCAGTGGCTCCATGAACTCTTGCGCCAAAGGGCCTGCTTGAGAGAAAGTCAGCGATACACGGCACCTCGCCTCATGAGGCTCTCAGGCTGAGCTGTCCTGTGGAGCCAAGGGAACTTTGAAGGCCAAGCAAGGTGGGGGGACACAGCCTGACTCAGGCACTGTACCCCTTCCTTACTGGCAACTCGGCTCAGGATGCCAGCACTCTGAACGCACCGAAGTCACCAGCTCAGACTCACCCTTGCTGGCTTCTCTGGCCAGTCTCTGAGGCCTAGGACAGTGCCTGCAGGAAGTGGGAGGGTCAGGATGTATGTGTATGTGGTCTTCCTGTCCCCTGCAGTCATGCTGCCAGCCTCTGTCACCTGAGTGGTGACCCTGCCCTGGAGGAGAGCACCACCTTTCAGTGACCAACTTTCTCTCCAGAGAGAAGTGCAGTCAGAGGGCCAGAGGAGACCTCGGGGTAGGAAGCTGACCGTTCTATATCAGGTGCCAAGTGACAGGAGTCAGTGAGTGAGGAGAGGTCTGCTCCACATGACAGCATCCTCGAAGACACGGACAGTGGAGATTATAATCATTTATTTCTAGACACACCACATTAAAATACATGTCATATTTACTCAGAATATAATAATGCAAAAATAGAACTTTCCTCCACTGTGAAAATCAATACAATACTATGGGAGTATACATGATAAGATATCTTAGGTTTCAGGATTAGCTTCTGAAAATAAAAACTTTACAGTTATACACAGCCAACTTATGATATAAGGTATATACAATCGCATAATTACAGTATAGAAAAACAACATTTACAAAACATAACTTACATCAGCTACACAAAATGTATTGTTAATTTCCCTCCAGGGCCTCCCCACTCAGCTGAACAGCAGTGCTCCGGCCTTCGTCCGTCTGGATGAGCAGCAGTGCCTGGAAGCTGCCCACAGCCACGGGGCGGAAGTGCACAGGGATGTGGATATAATGCCGCGCCCTGCGGGGAGAGGAATGGGGCACAGAGGATAGCACGCCTGGCACCTACCAGGACCCACAGGGCCCAGCCCAGAAGACAGAGCTGCCGTGTGTCGGGGCCACCGGTGCATGGCACAAGTGCCTGCTGGCACATAGGGGCCCACCTGGGCACCCTACCCAATAATAAAACAAGGCTGGCTGGGGCGCACAGGTGACTGGCACTTCCACGCATGCCAATGCACCCTGCTCCATGCTCTCTGCTGCCTGGAGGTGGCTGGACAGCACTCAGCCTTCACTGTGAAGCCCACCCTGTGCCCAGGACTTACCTCAGGGAGTACCTGGAGTGCCTGACGTAGAACGGCTCTCTTGGTGGCAAAAACTTCAGCTGCAATTTAGCAAGAAACACTCTATGAAGTCATGCAAAGAGATGTCGCTACGTGAACACATGCCCACGTTGACAGGACAAAGGGTCACTTTGCAAACTTGGGTATGGCCACGAGGTTAGGCAAGATCACAAACATTCAGGTAATGAAAGTACAGGAACAGATTTTTTTTTTTTTTTTTTTTTTTTTTTGTCTTTTTGAGACAGGGTCTCGCTATGCAGTTCAGGCTGGCCTTGAGATCACTTTTGCAGCCCAGGCTGATCTGGAACTCCGCACCAATCTTCCTGCCTCAGCCTCCCGAGTGCTGGGATTACAGGCGTGCGCCACCACACCTGGCTAGGAACAGAGTTTTAACATGGATTCACTCCAGTTCTCACTATAGTTAAATGTTACCCAGAAATATGCCATACCAGAAACAGAGCAGAGTAGAAGAAAATAAAATATGAAAACAAAGCTTTCCATTTTAAAATGAACTTCCAATACATTTACATCATTAGGGCACTGGAAAAGCTAACTTGACATACAACTTAAGCACAGCCTCATGAGGAGACCCATGCAGGCGAAAGCGCCGCTCTCTCACCGAGTGTGTGATGAAGGAGTTGTTCCGCACGCTGACTTTCAGCACTCGTGACTCTCCAACCCGGGTAGGCAAGAAGGTGTAAGCGTCCTTCGGGGCATACACGCCACGCTGGCTCTCATCAGGAGGTCTGCTTGGGACAGCATGAGAGTGTCCCTTGAGAGCCACAGAAAGGGACTGCTGCTGGGCCAGGTCATCTGCAGTGACCACTGGGGACAGGAACACCACGTGGCAAGGGTCCTTGCCTTGCAGAGGCGCTTGGTGCCCTCTCCAGCTCACGCGGCAGGGGCCCCGCTCTGCCGCACCGCCACTGGTGCACACTGTCTCTGGGGCCTCCAAGAGGCCTGTGCCCTGAGTCAGTCCTGGCTGCTGCAGGCAGCTCCAGCCCCTCCGGCTCATCTCTACCCGCTTCCTAAGGCTTGGCTGGACTCCTGTCTACCTGTGGGACCCATATGCAATGTATCTGCAGTCCTTGGGGGGCAGTGTTCACAACACCTTAATTTTTTTCTTTTTTTTTTTTTGTCCTTTTGAGACAGGGTCTCACTATGCAGTTCAGGCTGACCTTGAGCTCACTTCTGTAGTGCAGGCTGGTCTCTAACTCACACTGATCCTCCTGCCTCAGCCTCCCAAGTGCTGGGATTACAGGCACGCGCTACTACACCCAGTGTTTGTTTTGTTTTTAAATAGCACCTCAATTTATAATATCCTATAATTCTAAGACATATAAATGTCAAGAGAAAAATGTCCAGGTAATGAAATGCTAAAAAAAAAAGAAACACCCCAGAAAATAAACAAGCCCTCGAAAATGCTAAGACAGAACACAAACAGAGCATGTGAGCATACAGGAGGCGCAATTAGAACAGAGGCCATCTGGACAGGCCCAACGTGCATGCTGGGGGAGCAGAAATACCCTGTCCCAACCAGTGACATCACGCACCCAGGCAGGAAGGCAGAGGGCTCCGAGGTGGCACGTCTTCGAGGAGCGGTGGTGGTGTCCACCTTCACCAGGCCATCTGTGCAGGCGTGGGCAGCCTCGGGCTTGGCCCCTGCCCTGATGCTCTGTGGAGACCATGAGGGGGGCAGGGTATAAGCATTCTAGGAAATGCAGGTCATGTATCTATGGCAATTCAGCTGTGTGCTTTTTAAAAAGATGATTTCTAAATCCCCTGAATTTCAAGTGCTGCTCACAGCCCTCTGGGCTCATGCCTGCACACATGTTCTGTGTACCCACATGGAGCTCAGCACACTGACTGATACAGACAGGAAAAGGTCATGGGGCACAGAATCAATGACGTCACACCCTGCCAGAATATCCCTCATGTTCAGGCAATTTTCCATCAGAGTCACTTCAGAGTTTTAATATGCATAACAATTTTCCTAAATCCAGTGTAATACTCACTTGTCCAGAGAGCTGGAATCTCAATGTGTGTTTCAAGTGAGGCTCCTTAACAGGGTGGCACTCAACATCCCAAAATTGGGCATAGTCCCCTTGGTCTCTTGGCAGGAATGCGATGGAGACCTGCAGACACAGCCAGAGAGGCCTTTAGCTCAGACCTTGACACAACACCACCGGGGTGACTCCCACTTGGAATCTGCATGCAGACCCCAAGGGACAGACACTTCTATACTGGCTAGTGAGCCCACTAGGGGAAAAGTGAACCTGAGCAATCTCTAGGAGGCCCCACATGGAGCTACTGTTCAGTGTTTGCAGAGCACAGCCTCAGAACACACAGTAAGCATTCTTTGGAGGAAATACGCCTGCTTAGCGGAGGTGCCAGGCACAGGGCCCTGTCAAAAGGGTCCAGGCCACAAAAATCCCTCTGTCCCAGTCAGGCCAGTGCTGGTGCCCACTGTGATCCCGCAGTGCACCTGTGGGTGTGTGTACAAGCTCCCACTAGTCACCAGCCTTAGCTTTACCAGTGGGGGATGCTGGACACAGGCAGAGGTGAGTCATGAACCCGAGTGCCAATGGGCCGGTGTGAGGGGTTCATCTCTGCCCATGCAGAACCTAGGAACAATGACCACAGCAAGCTCAAGAGTCAGGTGCAGGAGGATGGGAAGACACTGCCTTACACACCCAACCCTAAGCTGCTCACCTGCCCTACTCATCTTTCCCTCGGCCTATCTCCGCCCTCTAATGCCCTGGTGTCCCCAGGTCCTGTACAGCTGTGGGTCCTCCTGCAGCTGTCCTAGAGGATGAGGATCCCGTCCCAAATGCCATTCCACACACACAGCCTGTGAGCCTTTGCCTGTTCACAAGCTGCAGTCATAACCACAAGTCAGCCTGAGGTGTTGCTAGTCCCAAGCCCAGGACCAGGAGGAGCTGCCTGTTCCCACCTCTGCTCAGGCCCCAGCGCTGTGCACCCATGCCTCACAGACCTGCCTGTCCTGTATGTCACACACCCACAGGGCCACAATATGTGGTCTTTCACACCTGGTTTCTTCCATACTGCATGACAGTTTCAAGGTTTCCATGTTCAGACCTTTTCCCCATTTTCTGGCCACTAAGAAAAATGCTGCTAGGAGTATTTGTGCCTGAAGCTTTGTAAAAAAAAAAAAAAAAAAAAAAAAGTATTTATTTACTTATTTGGTGCAGGGTTTCACTACACAGCTCAGACTTGTAGTGATCTTCCCGTCTCAGCCTCCCCAGTGCTAGGATTATAGGTTTGCACCACACCTGCTCTTGGTGGCTGGCATGGCGTGCCTGGGTTTCCAGGGCCTGCACAGCATGTATCTTCTTTGGATAAATGTCTACTTAAATATTTTGCCTTTGTGGCAGGCATTACTAGGGATGGAATACAGGGCCTTATACATGTTAGATAAGCACTCTACTACTGAGCCCTTCTTTTTGATTTAAATTCTGACATAGGGTTATTTGTCATACATTTAATTTGAAAATATTTCTTCCACTTGTGGATAGTCTTTTTACTTTCATGGTGTGATGTTTTCTTTTGTAGTCTGTGTGTTTTTTTTAATGTTATGGCCGGCTAGTGCAGCTTTTGGTGCCAGGGATAGAACTGTGGTCCCTGTGGTTGCCTAAGCAGGTGCTTTAGACCGCTAAGCTATCTTGCCAACCCTGTAGTCTATGTTTTAATTTTTTTTTTTAATTTTATGTATTTGGTACAGCATCTCGCTACACAGCTTGGATTCAAAGTGATTCTCCTGTTTCAGCCTCCCCAGCACTGGGATTACAGGTATGCACCACCACGTCTGATCTTGGTGCCCAAGGCAGGGCTGGCATATCATGTAATACCAGGGATCAAACTCGGTCCTTGTGCTTGCCAGGCAGGTACTCAAGACCACTGAACTATCTCCACGGCAGTGTAGCCTGTGCTTTATTGAATTGGCGTCACATCTAAGGAACTAATGCATAACTCTTTTTTCTAGAAATTTTATGCACCTATGTTTAGTCTATTTTGAGTTAATTTTTTATATGGTGCTAGCTAAGGACCCAATCTAATACTTTTACTTCTGGATACTGGGTTGTCCCAGTACCATTTACCGAAAAGCATTTTCTCCGCTCCATTATCTCAGCATCCTTATGGAGAATATCAAGGGCTGGGGTGCAGCTCAGTGGTGGAGTGCTTGCCTAGCATGTACAAGGCCTTGAAAGTATCAGAGTATCACACGACAACTGGTCTGAGTGGTTTTAACTTGTCCTCCATACACATAGAGTTCTGATGTCCGGAGTTCTGTGTATCCACTCTCCTCAACCCACCCTGGTTTGTTTTGCCCCTGCACTGGGGACTGAACCCCAGGGGTGCTCCATCATTCACCTACACTCTTAAGAAGTGACACAGGTTAGCCTCCTCAGCCTTGCCGTCCTCCCATCTCAACTATGGCCCTGCAACGGAAGTCTTTCAATTCTATTGTCTTCCAGAGTTGTTTGGTTTCCTTTGGGTTTCTCATATGGCTCTAAACTTCAAAATCAAGTAAAATAAAAACATTAAGTCCACCTGGGGTAGGACTGGAATTACACTGAACCTTTGCCGAGTCAGGGAGCAGCGCTGTGCTAAGGAGGCCGACTCTTCCCACCCCACCACCTCCCCCATGAGCTGGCTGCAATGCCTCCCCAGGCCGAGCTTTCCTTGAGCACAGCGCCTGTTCTCATGCTACTGAGCTTCTGCTATGGCTGGGGAAACCAAGGAACTGAAACTTGTACAACTGGGTCTCTCTAAAGGAGTGAGGAACTATGGTGGTCTGGCACAGACCAGGGAAGTCGTTTGTGGCCACTACCAAGGCTGTTCCAGGACTCCTGATGGTCGGTTATGAGTTCACAGTTCTACTCCAACTCATCAGAAGTCCGACAGTCTGCACAAGTGGGCCAGTGTCACTGAAGTGCAGTACTTTCTACGACTGCCAGCAGGCAGAACAAAACATTTTCTGGGCTGGGGAGGTAGCTCAGGGGCACAAGCGCAACCCTAGCGAATTCACGCAAGAGGCCACGTGGATGCCAAGGACCAACAGCAGAGTGAGCGAGGGTTGGAGGTGCGCAGCAGCTGGAGGCCCCATTGCCTGTGCAGCTGCTGCAGCACTGCTGCCACGGACACTGGGTTGTCCGGGGCACTGCCAGTTTTCTGGCCATGGTTGGCAGGAGGAATCATTACCTAGCCTGGCGAAGTGTGTTGTGGCTCTCTGGGAGCTACAGCTGTGTGCTGACAAGTTCCACCCAGTGGGAGCTTCCCTCCTACCACCGCACAGCGCTGCTCACACCTACCAGACCACTCCTCAATGGGCAGAACAGGTCTGAGACCAGGGCCAGCCTGGAAAGACGGCGTCCACTAAGGACCCTCGTGGTGATGGCTGGAGCTCACCTTTTGGGTTCCGTGGCTTCCCAGCATACCGGAAATAGGAGCACACCTGAATGCCGTGTAGGTAGCTCGAAAGACATCTCCACTTTCATCGACTCCCTGCAAAGCGGTCACTCACACAGTCACACAGATGTAAAGCTAATATCCCTGTCCCAGTGGTGCCACCCCTTCTGGGTGCCCTACACCCTGTGTGGCTGTCACCCTGCCACAGGCTCCTGTCCTGCCCTTGGGCACTCAAGGCCCAACCTTGCAACTTCACATCCTGGGAAGCAACAACCAACTTTTTTTTCGGTCAGTCCCCAAGCTACCTTTTGTGTGCACTCTATTAGTACTGTGGCTTGGCTCAAGGCTCTTAACTAATGATCACATAAAACAAATGGCAGAGAGGGCCTGGTGTTCTAGACACCATGGTGTTGAGGGGCTAATTTGGGGTACAGGGCTCCCCTCCTCTCTAGGGTATTGTCAGAGCAGAGAGCTAGCTGTGCATACACAATGCTAAGTAACAAAGCCTCTCATAAATCTTCAAAATAGTAATTTCAGATTAAAACCCAGGAGTAGAAGGTATAATTAAAGAGAAAGCTTGATATTCACACAAGCCCTCCCATCTGACTCACAGAACCACCTGATGAGGACTGGACCCCAGGTGCCCCACGGAGAGGCTCAAGAGAGGTGCAAGTCCAAAGGACAGCTAGCTCTCAAGGGTGCCCTGGACATGCGCAGTGGCAGGACTGACCTTGACATATGGTGGGGCAAAGGACGACAGGTGCCACCTGACATCCATGGGTCCATGATTCTCCAGCTCCAGACAACTCTCTGAAAGAAGCAAGGGGCCGGCTACCTGAGACAGTCCTCTGTGACAGCCCAAGAAAGCCCCACTAGGGCACCAGGTCAGACAGCCCATCTGGACTACACTCTTCTGCCGCAGGCATGTCATACCCAGGAATCTCCCACCCAGGGTCAGGTGAATACCACAGGACAAGAGGTAAGCTTGCCTATGCACGTGGGGGAGGGGGGGGTTGGTCCAGGCTGGATGCCAGGATGCAGGAGGTCAAAGGGAAATCCAAGAGCAGCAAGGCAGCAAACTCAGGGGCGTGGAG
>PVJA010003634.1:0-10247 GCA_004027025.1 Myocastor coypus
TGACCCTGGAAGATACAAAAAAAGAATGTTTTGTTATACAAGTCTTGCTTTGTCTTGCCCTTGACCACCCAGCAAGAAAAAAAAAAATGCTTAATTACAATGCATGAAACGCAGAGCTAGATTGGTGAGATGAGCTTTAGGAGGCTTAGATTCAATAGCCTCCAACATTACAAGCTTCACTGGTGGCCCCCTGCAATTGCAGAACATTTGACTGTGTATGTATCTGCTTCCTCTTAGTCCAAAGAGAAGTATATTCTTCTCCTTTTTTTTTTTTTTTTTTCTAAGAAACATCAATAGGGAGGTGGGTCATGCCCACACACTGTACTCTGTAGAACAATTGTGAGGACAATATGCAATATGTCAACTTTCAAAAAAAGGAAAGGGGAAAAGGAAAAAGAAAAGCAATGTTGATTTAAAAGTGTTAATGTTTAATTGTTTGATCAATCTTATGTACCTATATGTATTAATCTAAACTGCTCTGATGATGAAAATATGTAATATAACCATTGTTAAATTTAAACAATAAAAATATTAAATTTAAAAAAATAAAAATTAAAAAGAAGATTTAATCTAGTTGGAACAAACAATAAACATTTCCATCTCTAGCATATCCAAATTAAAAAAAAAAAAACTCTTCCAGGGCTCATGATGAAATCATTGATTGTGACCTGGCTTGTGACATGAGCTGCAGCCTGCTGGGCACTAGGATGTCTCCAGGAAAACCTTGCCTTCATCTCTTACATTTATGAGGCTATCCTGAATTTTGCAAGAAACAGTGCAAGTGATTTTAAGTTTCCTCCTCAGATCAGCTGGTAGCCATCATTAATAATTGTAGAGAGTGTTCCTATGAGGAAGTTCTCTACAAATTCACTGCCAAAACACTGGCCAGTCACAATAAATAATTCAAGTATTTGCCTGAAACTCCTACTAGGAAGGTACACAGGAGAAGGAACACATAAGCAGGTAAAAAGAAAAAGGCAAGAATGAAAAAGAAAGATTAACTAGAACAGCAAGACTTAGAGGGGCTGGGCATGGTGGCGCATACCTGTAATCCCAGCACTTAGGAGGCTGAGGCACAAGAGGATCAGTGTGAGTTTGAGACCAGCCTAAGCTACAAAAGTGAGCTCAAGGCCAGCCTGAACTGCATAATGAGACCCTGTCTCAAAAAGACCAAAAAAAAAAAAAAAAAAAAAAAAAGACTTAGAAATAAGCTCCTGGGGCCCGCCTGCTTAGGAAAGCTTGGGCGGCTTCAGGGACCGCGGTTTGATCCCCGGCACCACATGCTGCACCAGCCTCAGGGCCGGCTGAGCCGGCCATAAAAATAAATAAACAAACAAGAAATAAATTCCCTATCACAGGTGTTTGTAAGGTTAGGACATCTAAATTTGCAAGTCAGAAGAAGTTTTTAGTTCTTGTTTTCTTTTGTAATTTGGTGTGTTGCAGTGCCTATATCACCAATACAGTCAGCCTAATCCCTTCCCTGACAAGATTCCAGACAATGAATTCTACCTACATGCACTCGATCTTTGGGGCTGTCAAGATTAGGATTAAAAAGGAGCATTATTTTTAGACTCTGAACTCAGATAGGAGGACTCAAATCTCACTTGCATTACTTAGCTAAATGACTGCCAGTAAGTGGTCTAACTTTTAAACCTCGATTCCCCATTTGTAAAGTAGAGATAATAGCACTCCCTGCAGAGAGCTATTTCAAAAACTTAAATGAGGGGCTCAGTAATATAGCACGAGCTCATTAGCATGGGGGAGGGCACTGGGATCAATCTCTAGCACCCTCCCCCAGTTAACTGATATAATGCAAATAAAACACCTATTATCCTACTTAGGACGTTTCAAATGTTATGACTACATTATCATAATTGGTAAATCGCACCTAGATTTCAGGGCTTTAAATCAGTAGCTAAAGCCATGTATGAACCGAATCTCATAGAAACACCTTTGAGTTCTCTCTTGTGAAGGCAATGATTCTGGCAGGAGGAAGAAAATAGAGGAACAATTTTCTTATGAGTTTCTCGCTTTTCTTCTCTCACTGCTAAGTAATGGATCAATGACTTCCCAGAGCCCAAAACTAACCCTATGAGCAAAAATGACGTGATTACAGCACTAGCACTTACAAGCCACAGTGGTAGCCCTGTGACAAGAAAAAGAAGAACAAATGACGGAGAAGTAAACTTAAGTGAGCGGATAGCAGATGAAGGGAAAACTGCTAAGGTCGAAGTCTCCACCAGGAGAGGGGGGAGGGGGGAGCTGTTGAGGAAGTCAAGGCACACAAGAGGGACTGGATGGCACTCAGGAATGCACATCACAGCGCGGCCTAATGGAACAATTAAAAGACAGCTTTGATAGTTATGCTCTGTAGGAACCTGTCAAAGAGCCCTAGTTGTGTGAATATCTGTAATGAAATCATGACTTTGTGCTAATCATTCCTGAGAAAAGACTTCATTAAAATAGAAAAAGAAACCTAAATACCTGCATCAGCATGGCCAACTAGGGATATAGTTCATGAATTCTCCAGGCTGAATACTAAAAAGTACATGCACAAGATGAACAAGGTTAAAAAAAAAAAAAAAGGATGAGAGACACCATAGAGCTAACAGTCTAAAGACCTGTGGTGTTTATTATCATTCATCAGGCAAGCCACTATTAATGTTGCTCTTCCTTTCTCCCTTTAGACAGTAATGGCATCACAGGCTGGAAAGGCCTCATGAAGCATCTAAACCAAACTTCTGACAGGACTAAGAATCTTCAGAGTATATCCGAGGGTCTTAGAAAAGCTAAGAAAGTTAAGAGTCAACATAAGAGTAGTTTACGCAAACATAAAACGGTCTAAGAATCCCAGCTCTGCTTCCTGTCTGTCCTGGGCCTTCCAGGGATCTGGGTCATCTTGTGCCACCGCTGCTGCTGGTAGCTCTCCATGCCAACTGTGGCCCTCCTGGAATGTTGCTTCAAGGGCACTCCTGCCACTGCCTTGCCCATTTCATCCAGGTATCATGCCACAGAACTCCCCACAATGGCCAAGTCACCACCCCTTTCTTTTGTTCTTGTTCTACTGCCTTTGTCTGAGTGCAATCCACAAAGTAAAAGGGGAGCAGCAGGTGCCAAGCTCAACTGTGAGAGAAGAGATTTGGAAGGACGAGTCCTGCCAGAGGCTTCTTATGGAGAAAACATCTGCGAAACTGCTACATATGAAAACACAAGAGCTGTGAGGAAGCTCTGGTTTGTTGGTTTGTTTGCTGGTTGGCTGGTTTGTTTGTGTTTGTTTTAACAAAGGGCATTGATGGACAAGCAAAGGAAGACCTGATTTCTTATGTCAACACTAAACTATTTCTCTGGTAAAAGAGGAGTGGGGTTGTTTTTCAATCAAATCTAAAGCAAAGGTCAACAGCTATTGGCTGCCCTACCTGGACTATATTCTCAGTAGGATCTAAGAATATTTACCAGCAGGATACCTGGGGGAAACCACAGAGAAACACAAACTACCAGGACACCAGCTTCATGGACCTGCGCATGACACAAGGAGAGAACAAAGGCATTTTCTCATTTATAGTCCAAGGGGCATCACACTAAAACAAGGCCGTTTTAACAGCCCATTTCATGAATTCATTTAGTGAAACAAACTTTCCCCAGGGAGATGGTCCCAAGTAACTATCTCTTTCCAACAACTTAAGTCCTCTCATAAGTTAATCCACAGCCTTTGACTTAAAACTCTAGTGAATACTGAGAAAATAATTTTTGCTTTTTTCATTCTGGGAAGATAAATACCTAAATAGGTAACTGACAACTGCTCTCTTTTTCTTCCCACTTACATCTATGCTACTGATGGTGCCCCTGGACGGCCCGGGGGTTCTCCAAGGCTCAGGCATCCTTGGCATCATGGTAGGTTCTAGCCCTCCATGCCTCTCAATGGTGTGCCTGCCTTTCCAAAAAGAACACAACAGCCTCTCACCAAGTGTCACAGACAGAGGTTTCAGGCACGTTGAATAGCACTGGCTTCTGCCCATGCTGCTTTCCTTCTAAAGTCAGCAAAGATATCTCTAACACAATAATCATTCTTCCCAGCAGACTACAGAATTTCTCTATAATCATGAAGTCCCAAGGGGAAAAGAAAAAAAAAAAGTAATGATTGAATGTGTTAATGTTTAATTGTTTGATCAATCTTATATACCTATATCTATTAATCTAAACTGATCTGATGATGAAAATATGTAATATAACCGTTGTTAAATTTATACAATAAAAATATTAAATCATAAAAAGAATCATGAAGTCCCAAACATTCACCTCACTTTTTTCAAAAAAGAAATAACATAACTGTATAAGGAGCAGAAAGTGAAGAGAGAATAAGACAGAAAAATAAAGAGTCTGCATAGGGTAGACAAGACTCAAGGAGAGCCTTGCTAAAAAGAAATCCTAATGTAGCTAGACCTACTTAACCAAACAGATCTAGACAAGAAATTTCCAATGAATTTAGACCTATCAAACCCTATTTTGACACATGTGTGTATATATAAGAATCATAATTTTAATGACAAAAAAATAATAATTCTACAGGAAAAGTTTTCACCTAAGGCAGAAATAAAGCATATGAGAATGCTGTAAATCTTTAAAATCCTGTATATTAAAAAAAGACTCTAATTTTTGTTCATATGTTAGTAATACCTGAAAGAAGTCAGAAAACACCAGAATCAAGAATTGTGTCTGGTTTTGGAGTTTAAAGTCTTGTGGTCAAGATGACAAAGCAAACTCTGGAGGCCATGAGGGTCCTGAGGATAGGCCAAAGCTGTGTCTACACCCGAGCACTCGAACTGCAGAAGACATCCAAGAGCTGTCGGATTATCAGAATGGAGCTCTTGACTGCTTTGTTATGACTCTCACAGTTTCAATGTCCTGTGACCAGAAAATACATAGGTGAAGGTAAGGTCTGAACCAAGATGATTCTGGAGAGGAGAGAGCAGTGCGTGCAGGGGGCCACAAACTCAGGGCAAGTACTAGCCTAGCATGTGCAAGGCCCTGTACTCAATCTCCAGCACCATGCTCAGCACCACCAACAACAAAAAAAGTACTGACAACAGTGGAGCTGGAAAAATGTGTAGATTCTGACTTGACTAATAAATTAGTGTGGCTACCATCGAGTATGCAGCAGTGTTTTTAATCAGTGACCTTAAATCCATCCATGCACAAGGATTTGCTTGATTACCCTGTATTCCCGGAAGTCATCCTTGTTTACTCTTCACTTGGCAAATCTTACTTCCCAAGCATCTCTCAAACCCCTGCCCCTCTCCATCCCAAAGCTATCATCCTGGTTAACACCACCACTGTTTCCTTTTACCCATCCCATTTGCCCCACAGTCCACGGCCGCAACACATCTTTCTGAAACTACAAACCTGGTCACATTTCCCCAGATCAAAACCCTACAATATTCCTGCTCCCCTAAGATAAAAAGTCCAAAAATCTAGAAAGGCTTTTAACTCTTCACCAGACTCACTGTCACCAGCCCACTCCTCCTATCCCACAATGGGCCATTCTCCTGTCTTTCTCATCCTCCCGTTGGCTGTTCATTCTGTTCTTCTCCTACCTCCAAAGCCTTCTGGTACACTGCTCTCTGTGCTAAAAACTCTAGTTCATCCCTTGCCCATTTTCTTTAATAACTGTATTTTAGTCACATCCCATCATAACGACTCTTGGTACCAGAAACAAAAAATCGAGTGTCTGGTTCACTGTATCCCAGTGCCAAATACAACACTGAGCACATAAATTGTTTCTGAGTTAACAAATGAGTAAGTGGTTAGAGTTCTCTCCCAGTAACTTTTAATTATCCTCAGGCTATAACTTCAAGGTTCCATTAATGTGCTTATAATTGGAACAAAGCTTTAACTAAACCAAAATATATTCTAGAAACATACACACAGAGAGATAAAAGTTGGCAAATGGTACTCTGTCTCAACACTTCCCTCTTTTCTCTCTTAATGATTCACTGTTCTATGATCTATGCTTAGATATGTGATATGATTTAAAATATAAACTAATACTGAGATGATACAATAGGCTGGATTCCAATATGAAGCCAAGCAAATGAGATCAGAGGAGAGGGGTATACTGATGTAACACAGGCACACAAAAACAGAGAACTTTCAATAAAGGAATGTCCAGGATTTCCCATATCACACACACACTTGTAGCACCTCCGTGGCAGCTGACGTGAACAGATACAGTCTCTGTTCTTTAAGGATCTAGAGTGCCATATTTAAGATAAACTATAGGCCAAGCTATATCAACTGCTTTATATCATGCACTCTCAGTTTTATTTTCTAAGAGCCACTCATATGCCGGTGACCAATAGATGACTGTGAATGAAATCCACCACATGTGATTTGACAGAAAAGGAAACAGCCAAGTCTTCTGTGTCACTTTAAACAAACACAACATACCTGTTCCGTTGTGAAATGCACAATTCAATCTGACATTCAGCTTGAGCGCAACTAAAGAAGTCTTTGTATATATAATAAATCTGAAGAGGTAAAGAATCTGATAAAGCACAGCTGGCTTTCTACCCAGCAAGGAACTAAATCTCATGGGAGGCGATGGCTGCCTCCTGCTCGGTCTTAAATGCTTTCCCAGGGTGTGCCAAGAAGAACAGGAGGCCCAATCACATGGCTTGTTGATCAGGGCGCTGTGGGCTCCTCCAACAGAGGAATGTAGGCCAGGGCCGAGCCAAAACCCCATACCCTAATCAGGCCTCCCTCTCAACTAGAGGCCCTCCTGCTGCCAAAAAATGCTCCCAAGATGGGGGTTGAGGGTGGCTTGTTTCAAGAAATTTAAGCCCCAGACAGGATTAAGTATCTACAGTTAATCAGGCACCAGATCAAGTTGTTCAAAGGGATTTGTTTTATTCTAGCCCATCTATTAAACTAGAATCTTAACCAGGTCTCTTCCTTCCTAAAAAAAAAAATAATAATAATAATAATAATAATAATAAAATGCATGAAAAGTTATATAAATGGCCTAATGCTCTCAAAGAAAAAGGTTCCATTAAGCTCACCACTGGCTTAGTGAGGTTCCAAAGAAGGACAAGCTGATGTCACAAGACAGAGATGTCACTTTCTGAAAGATCAAGTGGCCAGAGGGGAAGGAGCTGATGCTTGCAAGGGCCACACCATCTCAGGAGCCCTCACTATCCACCTCAATGTTTTTGGAATTTATGTTGGGTTTAAGAAGATGAACTTCAAAAAAAAGAAGAAGAAGATGCACTTCAGCTTCCCATAAAGTTGCAAAGCCCATCAAGCCAACACCAAAAAGCACCATCACCCACCAGTCTCATCTATACCACAACACCAGATCTGGTCCCCAAACCAGGCTTCCAGCCCCAGATATAGGTAGTCAGTTGGGACTACCTCAGAAAAGTCTAGGATCTGCTTCTATGTTCTAACATTCAGACTCAGAAGTTCTGCATCACACACTGTGAGGGTATAAAATATAATAAATTATAGATTAATGATTTCCCAATCTATAGATCACAGATAGTAAGTCTAAAGGTAAATATGGATACAAAATGAGTGTGGTTCTTTCAAAAACAGTATTAAAAGCCAGGTCATTATTATGCATGTGTTGATTGATCATTTATTCAGCTTTTCTTTCTTTTTCTTTTCTTTCTTTCTTTTTTTTTTTTTTAGGGCAGTATCTACAGGGCGTTCCGTGTCTCACTACTAGATAGGACTCATAGTGATTCTCCTGTTTACAGCCTCCCAAGTGCACACCACCATGCCCAGTCTCAGTCACTGTAGGGGCAGGACCAGCACAGGAGGCAAGCCCAGGGATCCAATTCCTGGCCCCTGCACCTGCTCACAGGCACTTTAATCCACTGAGCTATTTGGCCAGCCCTCAGCTTCTTTTCTACACCTTACTAGATGGTATTTGCAGTAGTTTAGTGATAGTGCGAGTGGGTTCTGAGGGAATTATGTGCCGGGAACTTGGTCCTCACCATGATAAGGCTGTAAGGCAGGGAACCTCTAACAGATGGGATCCTGGGAAAGATTGTTAGGTCATGCAGGGGCTCCCCTCAAGGAATTCATGTTAGTTCCCATGGGAGCAGGTTATAAAGAGAGCAGGCCTCATCCCCAAATCCCTCTGGCTTCCTGTCTCACCTTGTGGTCTCTCCCTCTTGCGTGTACTCTTACCAGGACATCTGCCATGTTTTGATGCAGCCCTCACCAAGCAAGCAGGTGCTGGACCACACTGTTGCATCTCTAGAATTATAGGCCAAAAAGTCTTTTTGCTTAAAAGAGTACCCAGCCTCAGGTATTTTGTAAAAGCAAGCAAAAATGAACAAAGACATTTTTATCATGCTTTTTTTTAATCTATTTTTTTAGTGTATGTAAAGCACCTGCTTAGCAGAACACCATGGCTGGGGCACGCTCAGACAGCAATTGAGACAGCATGGTGGTGTTGGTGTAATCCCAGCACTTAGGAGGCTGTAAACAGGAGAATCACTATGAGTCTGATCTATGCAGTGAGACCCTGCAGACCCTGTACCAAACACACAAAAAAAAAATTTTAACTTTTTTTAGTGTATATGTTGCCAAAGCAAGCTCAAAGGCCTTTACACTGAACTATGCCCTCAGCCTTTTTTCATTTTAATTTGTTCATTTATCAACTAGTGTTACCCTAAGTTGGTCAGACAGAGCTCAGATTTCTTATCCTTCTGTCTCAGTCTCCAGGAGAGTTACAGCTATAGGCACATGCCACCACCCCTGGGTTTTTATTATAATTTTTATCAAGCACAAAAATATGCTGATCATATTCAACTAGACTTTTTGTCAAACTGCTTTAGAGAATGCTTAACTGAAACTTATATTCACAATGTGAAAAACATAGAAATAAGGTGTGACAAATACTCAAGATAAATAGCTCAAAAGGAGAGATTTACTTTGGCTTGTGGTTTCAGAGGTTCCAGTCCATGGTCAGGTTCTGGGCCTGGTGGTCTTGGGCCTGTGGCCATGTAGCACATCACAGTAAGAGGACCTGATGGCAGAGGAAAGCTGCTCCCCTCAGACTGGAAGCAGAGAAAGACAGCAAGGAGCCAGCATTCCAATATCTCCTTCAAGGGCTGACACCAGTGACTTCTCTTCCTTCCACCAGGCCTCACCTCCTGAAGAGCCCACCACTTCCAACAGCACCGCAGGCTAGTGCCCAAGCATGTCTTGCTTGATCGAAAAACCACAGCAGGAAATAGTTATAAACTAAAGAAGATTATCAAAGAAGTCACCAATACGGTACAAAACTGGTATGTCTAATGTTCCAAATTTTGTTACTGCTTTTATAAGCACCTATTCTTAAATGTTTTTTTGAACCAGGCTCCTTGTCTACGATTCAGGAGCAAAGGCAGCCAGAGATGAAAATGTGGCAGTAGTAACTCTGCTTGTCCTCAGGCTTTTCTCTGAGGTTCTTCATGTGTTTAGTTTTTGTCTTTATGAACTATTCATGCTGTTTAATACAAAACAGACCCCACCTCTTCTCACATTTCACAATTCATTTGCTGATTTCATATTCTGTATCACATTTCCTAATTTTCTAACTTGCAAAGGTTGCATTTCCATTCCTGGGATCTTAAGACCAATACACTCAAAGCAATGTTGATGTGTATATGTCTCCCTGCCCCCATGATTTTAGGCCAAACATACACAAATAAGGTGAATTTGTATACATCTTCTTGTTCCCATTATCATTCTTCATTGCTTCTCCAGTCCACTAGAGGAGCAACAAAATGACATCAGTATCTCTTCTTTCATTGAGCCTTTACATACACTGCAAGAAGCAGCAGAAAAGCACACCTCGGATGGTTTAATCACCCAACCAGGACTTCACGATGCCTATCAATCACACCATCCTTCATGCTTCCTCTAAAATGAGAATTGTGAGTGAAAGCTATGTAACCCTATAAAAATATATCATATCAGGTTAAAAGTATTTCTATTAAGCATTTACTCCAACAATGACTCCGCCACGCAAAGCTGAGATTCAAGCTTTGGACTCTTTCATACTATTGAGAGCTATCCACGGGAACCCACAGGAATCCACAGGATGCAAGGAAGAGCAGCTGCCAGAACAGCAGGCTTACTAAATAATTAGATCTAAAGTAAGGGACACCAAACCCTTTCTGAGAAAGCCAATGAATATGATCAATTTCAATCAAAACACAATTAGTAGAGGAAAACCATAAGAAGGAAAGTTAGAT